>PVIR01008876.1:0-55345 GCA_004026965.1 Petromus typicus | reverse complement strand
ACTCTTTTGTTTGTAGCTGTCCAGATTTCAGCATTATTTTGCACAGACTGTTCTTTCTTCATTGAACTGTCTTGGTAATTTTTTTTTTTTTTTTTTTTTTTTAGGTTTTTGGAGACAGGGTCTCGCTTTGTGGTTCAGGCTGGCCCTGAGCTCAGCCTCAAACTCACATCACAATCCTCCTGCCTCTGCCTCCCGAGTGTTGGGATTACAGGCGTGAGCCACCACGCCCGGCACTGTGGTATGTGGTACTGGTTGCTGCTGGGCGTGAGTCTCCACACCCAGTATTGTTATGTGGTTACCGAGGAATCGAACCCGGGCCCTTGCGCTTGCAAGACAGGCGCCGGAACCACTGAGCTAACTCCCCGGCCCCTGTCTTGGTAATCTTGTCAGCGATTCCTGATTTCTTTTGTTATGTCTCTGTCACTCTGAGTATTTCCTTATTTTCTAGCATAAGATACAGTCATTTCATCTTATAGTTTCCCATGCTTTAGCTTTTAAATCTGCCATTTGTAGCCCTTCAAGGATTCTTGGTTATTTTAGTAGACAATGTTACTTGGAAGTTATTCAGAAGTTATTGAGATTTGGGCCCTACTTATGGTCATTTGTATTAAAGATGGTAGCTCTGAGACCCTCTCAGCCAGATTATGTATTTAAACACATTCGTATTTATGTTTATTGAGACCCATGCATTGATATTAATAAGTCCAGTTCCAGTCCAAACCCAGGCTCTTTCTCATTTTCTGTTTTCCTTTAGTTTTACAGCTTCCTTCTCTGACAATGAGAAACCTGACTTCATTATTTTTAGTATGTTTGACAGTCTTCTATTACACAGTGAGAATCCCATTGTCACCTTGCCCCATTGTGGAGGTCCTTTTCACCCATTTGAGACTGGACGTCCAGCTCTGGCTCTGCACATGTCCCAGTACCCACACTAGGTCACCATGGCATGTAGCCTCCATTGTGGTGATTCCTGGACTTGCTTGGCCCAACCTAATGGCTTCTGGGTGGAGTTTCCAGAAAGGGAAGAGAAAAGATGAGGGGAAGAGAGGAGAGGGGAGGAGTGGGGAGGAGAAAGACCCAGGCCTATTGCCTTTGCCTGCTGTGTAGCTCTCCATAGTTTGTGTCCACTTCATTTTACTTCTCTCCCAGGAAAGGACATTTAGGTGGCTCCAAAAACTCATCTGCCACCTCAAATAAATTCACAACAAAAATCCTTGTGCCGGGCTCCTCAGGCACCCACGGGAAAGATATTCTTGTGATCTAGAGGTAGCTGTGGAATTCTGGGCCACACAAATGTGTGTAAAAATGTGTTAGTTTCTTGCTGAGCTCTGCCAGCTCCGTGTCCTGAAGGGCTGCTCCAGCCCACACATGCCAGCATCTCTTCCATTTTCAACTTGATATTTTCTCACTCTTCTTCTTTTTTTTTTTTTTTCCCCCCAGTCACCTCAGCATCAGGGAATATATTGTTACCAATTTAATTTTCATGCTTTCCCCTAACCTTGTGCCTAATGGATTTTTGGCTTTCCCAAATCTATCCATTTAACTATACATAGTCAACTATTTTTTTAAAAGTCTATATGGGCTATGACTTCACATTATTCTCCAGTTCTCTCCTCCCCACTTAAAGTGTCTTGAAAATGGTTTCATTAGTTACATACTCCCATAATCATCCTCAAATGTATGCTTTTGCACATGAGTTAGAATTTTTAAAAAATAAAGATCTCATTATGTTCCCCACAATGGTTTTGAAGTCCTGGGCTCAAGTGATCCCCTTAGTAGGTGGGACACGGGGATCCCAACTGACCTGACTTCAAAATTTCTTTAGATTCTTCAAAGTGGGGTCTTACATTGAGAACACATATTGGAAAACACTGTTTGGCCACATAGAACAGAGACAGTGTCCTCTGGTCTCATGGAAAGCAGGGACTCAGGACAGGAGTTAGTGAAGAAGGAAGACCTCCCAGAGTGCCTCTGAGTTCAGAAAAAAGCCATGCTGCAGTTAGAGGTAGACAGGACAGTTTCAGGAGACAGAGCTGAGCACAGATGAGTGGTCAACCTCTCTGTCAGTGTGTGCTGGACAGCCAGGGTTAGACCACAAGCTTCCTGAACATGTCCTCAGACCCCATCAAGCCCTGAGACAGAGCCTCGGGAGCTGTGAGTCCGCTGACAGGAGTATGATGTGTTATTTTCTCATGGGAACATTGATCCCTCCCTCTCCCTCTGTGATTCCAGAGTACAGAAATGGGCAAGCGGACATTTTTCTGGTCACAGACTTAGATTTTACTTCCAATAGGCCTGGAAGAATGCAGGTTTTGCTATATGTAGTTGAACAGGTAGCATATTTCACGAGGTCATCTGGCTCAGAAGTCAGATGAAGACTGGAAAAATTAGCCTAAGCTAATTCTCCCATAAGTGCCATACAGGTTAGACATGGCCTTGCTGCTGGGCCACAGGGGAGAAGATAGTGCCAGGACTCCCTGGTTTTAGGCCAACCACACAAAATATCTAGGGAAGGATCCCCAGGAGCCCCACCTGCCCATCTACCCTTAGCTATTGAAGATGACTTTTCCTTCCCAGAATTCTCTCCCTGCTCCCTGGGGAGAATGGACCTCATTTCCCTTTGGGCTGAGCCTGAGGGGGCTGTGCATACTGGGGCAACTGGGCTGAGCTTCCAACTTATTTTCATAGGGGAGACTGGAGGAAGGGTAATAGGCAAGGGTGGTGTCCCTGTCTCCTACCAGAACTGTCAGCTCAGTGCCAGTCACCAGCACAGACATCGGAGTGGGCAAGGACCCAGTCAGGGACAAGCTCTCTTAGGCCGAAGGAACACCTGGTAGGCAACTGGGGGACCTTAGGCTGGGGCATGGCTCCCCAGGCTCCTGGGGCCGGAGGGGATCCTGACATCATTCAAGTGGCTGAATGACCTTGAGATCGGAACCAGGACTCTGAGGGGCCAGAATAGGGCCTGCAGAACTTCATCCCAGTGGCTTCACCCCGGCCTCTGCAACAGCTGCTTTGCTCAGAGCTGGTGCTCACACTGGCAGTAACCAAGATGGCTGACAGTCACTGTTTACCCAGGGGAGTATGGGCACCTTGTGGCACAGAACTTTCATTCTGAGTAAAGATCCTAAAGATTCCCCGAGGAGCTTAAAGAAATCCGTACAAGGAGCGAGCACACAGGCAATTGTAATGCAACTGGAAAAGCGCTGTAGAGGTTGACATTTATTAAGCACTTGAGTACTTATGAGCTTCATAACGACCCACAGAGGTGGGCACTACTGCTCCATTTAATAGAAGAGGAAGCTGAGCCTCAGTTAGGGTTGGGTGACTCCCCCAGTCACACAGTCGTGCCAGTCTGTTTCCTTGATGGTAGTAGCTACAGGAGTCCCCTTGCCAGGCCGCACTGGTGGAGAAAAGTGTAGGTAATTTCTATCTCGGTGTCAGGGCCAGCAGGACAAGTGCCAGGCCTGCTCATTAACACCATGCCCTGGGCTTTGGGACTAATTTCCTCCGCACTCAGCCTTCTTCCTTGGTGCTGTCCGATCCAGCCCTCCACTAGCAGAGATCCGCCGGCCACCTCCCGAGGAGCGGGCTCGTGCTGCCCCCTGCTGGCCGCGAACTTTCCACTACGGCGGTTCGGCTCAGGGCCGACGTCCATGCGCAGGCGCTCTGGGCGGTGCTCCCAGCCCTCTGGCCTGAGTCATTCGTCTGGGGGACGCCCGCCTGGGGTGGGTGAGGAGGGAGTTCTGAGGCCCGGGAACTTGACTGCTGTCTCATTTCTCTAGCTACAACGCCTGTAGGCTTATGAACTTTGTAAGGAGCCTGTGCAGGCTCCCCTCGGATCAGGCAAGGCAAGAACAACTCAAAGTGAGGCACCAAGAGCGATTACGGGTGTGAAGCATAAACCAGCTGCAGGAGGATCTGGAGTCCAGAGAGGACGCACCGGAGACAACCTCTGGAGAGTGTGGAGCGGGATTTCCCCGCACGAGGGGGGCAGAGCGCGGCGTCAGCTCTGTGCGTCTGTCCGGGTCACTGCGGTGCCTCCAGCTCCTTGGCCTTTCTCCAGCGTCCAGTCCTACGTCTTGGCCGGCTGCTCCGCGCTTGCTAATCTAAGAGAACAGTCATTAGTGCCTCCTGAGCTGATAAAACACGGCAGCAGGAGTACCGAGCACGTTGGGGAGGTGGGCTCTGGCAGAACGAGGAGCCTGTCCCGGCCCCCTTCTGTCCCCTGAGTAGGGACTGGTCTGCAGAGGGGAAGTCAGAAGATGCGGTTCTCCTCTTGGTATGGACTGAATACTTGAGCCTCACCAGACTGATGTGTTGAATCTAATTCCCGGTGTGATGTGTTGGGTAGAGCCTTTTGGAAGTGTTTAGTTCACAAGGGAAGAGACCTCATGAATGAGATTAGAGCCCTTATGAAAGGGAACCTGGAGAGTTCCCATCCCCTTCCACCACTGAGGAATCAGCGACTGAGGGCCTGAGGCTTGTGAGCTGGGCAGAAGAAGTCAGAATTCGAGGTGCCTCGGAGCCCTAAAACACCCCAACTGTTAGAGATAAGTGTCTATTGTTCATAATTCACAGGTCTCTAAGGGTTTTTGTTTTTTTTTAATAGCAGCTTGGATAGACTAAAGTGTATCCCTAAATCTAGCTACTTTGGAATGTTAGTTTTTTTTTTTTTTTAGGTTTTTGGAGACAGGGTCTCGCTTTGTGATTCAGGCTGGCCCTGAGCTCAGCCTCAAACTCACATCACAATCCTCCTGCCTCTGCCTCCCGAGTGCTGGGATTACAGGCGTGAGCCACCACGCCCGGCACTGTGGTATGTGGTACTGGTTGCTGCTGGGCGCGGGTCTCCACACACAGTATTGTTATGTGGTTACCGGGGAATCGAACCGGGTCCTTGCGCTTGCGAGACAGGCGCCGGAACCACTGAGCTAACTCCCCGGCCCTGGAATGTTAGTTTCTGTGGCGTAACCTTCATACACGCAAATCTGGAGCCAGTGGCCTTTGACCATCAATTCATTAGTCTGTCTGAGCACAGGATCCTGGTCACTAGCCTAGGATGTGGGGCATGTTATTTAAGAGAAACCATGTCATATTTAAACTCACGTGTCTGACTTATTTCACCTAACACGGGGGCCTCAAGGTGCATCCATTTACCTATGAATGTCTCAAGTTTATCCTTTTTTACAGCTAAGTAGCACTCCTTTGTGTATAAATACCACATTTTTAATTTATTCATCTGTTGATAGATATATGGGCCATTTCTAAGGTAGCTATTATGAAAAATACTATAATATAAAAATGTGCTGCTATAAAAGTGGGTATGCATGTATCACTGTAATATGACTTTAACTCTTCTGAGTAGATACCTAGAGGTAGAGTATCCGGGTCAAATGAAATTTCTATTCTTAGTCCTTTGAGAAGTTTCCATACTGATTTGCATTCTGAGTTTTATTTGAGAAAGGGTCTGGCTAAGTCATCTAGGCCGGCTGCAAACTCGTGATCTTGCTGCCTCAGCCTCCCATGTTTCTGGGATTAATGGCACCTGAAACAACATGCAGCTCTGCATTTCCTTTGAACCGGTGACTAGATTTTGAGGCTTGATCAGATTGAGATTTGGATATGAGGTTCTTTATTTTTGGTTGTTGCTATAGTTTAGTTTTTAAAATATTTATTTATTTATTTGAGACAGGGTCTCACTTTATAGTTTAGGCTGGCCCCAACTATGTAGCTCAAGCTAATCTCGAACTCAGCAATCCTTCTGCCTCTGCCTCCTGAGCTCTGAGATTACAGGCATGAACCACCACACCCAGCATTGCTGTGTGAGGTTATGAGAGATCGAACTTGGGTCCTTGAGCTTTCCAGGCAGACACTGGAACCAATGAGCTAAATCTCCAGCCCTATACTTCGGTTTTTGAGCAGGATGTTATGAGTGGTGCTAGGCACTTCCTCTGGGATCACCCAGGGGAATCCTCTTTAGCCAGCATCTCTCCTCTGTGGCAGAAGACATCTGTCCCAACATTATAAAACCTTGTGGACAGGACAGCACCCCTTGCGCAGGTGCCCTCTGGAGACTCCTGCACTCTCAGGAGCACAGTGGACCTCTCCTCTCTGGGTTCAGGCAACTCCAGGTATAGAAGCCTGAGGTCAACACTCTCTGGAAGTTTAAGACTTGACTCGTAGTTCTGATCATACTAGGTGACCTCAGAAGATGTTAGTTAACATCTTTGGCTCATGGTGGTTCAACTTAACATTAATTAATGAGGTCACCAATTTATTTCTACAAGTATTTGAGTGTGGTACAACGGTTTAGGGTGCACCCTGGAGCCAAGGTGTCTGGGTTATGAGATTTGTCCTTTAATCACTTTGTGACTTTGAGTGAATTGCCTGATTTCTCTGTGCCTCGGTTTTCACAACTGAAAAATAGGAAGAACAGAGCTAACTGGCCGCATCACAAAGCTGTGGTGGACGGTAACGAGGCGTGTGGGTGTTAAAGGCCGAGGGACTCCGCCGGGTGCCCATACTGTGTACTTGTTGGATCCGGAGCGAGCTGCTGGGGCTACGCTCGTGACTGTGACCCCGCACCTGTCCCCAGGAAGACACAAGCGGTACAGTCTGACTGGGGTGAACTGAAGGGGCCCGGAGACTCCAGTCTGACGGACAGGATAGCTTCTAACCTGAGCCTTGAAGGAGCTGGTGAAGGAGAAAAGGGTGGGGGAGACAGAAGGACAGAGAGACCGAGACAGAGAGATGGAGAAATCGGCAGTGTGTGGCTAGGAAGAGTTTGATCTGTCTGGAACAGTTCCTCTGAGTGGTGTGTGAGGGGTGGACAGACGGCAAGGCTGGGGGCATCGAGACTTGGGTCAGGCGGTGATCAAGGAAATGGCCTGCCCATGAGGACAGAGAGGGGCAGGCGGGCAAAAGAGAAGTTAAATTGTGTAGAATCAGTGACGTTAAACGTCAGGCACAGTGGCTGAAGAGCGTCCCTTCAAACCCGTGTCTACCAGAGCCTTGGAGTGTGACCACTTGGAAATCTGATCTGAGTTAAAGACGAGATGAGATTGTCCTCAAGTGGGCCAGGCCCTGAATGAAACGAGAGCATTCTCCTTAGGGAAAAGGGACAGTCACGAGAGAAGAAAGATATGAGGAGATAGAGGGAGAGATTGGAGTCAGGCAGCCACAAGCCAAGAGACACATGGACCCCCCAAAGCTGACCGTGGCAGGAAAGGGCCCTGCCCTAGGACCCCTGGAGGGAGCATGGCCAACCCGGGCCCTTGATTTCAGACTCGGGGCTTTCTAAACTATGAGAGAGTAAATATCTATTGTTTACAGTCTCCCAATTTGTTAGAGCAGCTCTACAGAACAAATTCAGGCGTCTAGAGTTTCTGCTTTGGTGACTGGAACACAGAGGCCCAGGGTCTGACTTGGTGGCTGTGATGGGCACAGGAGCAGATGATGAGGTTTGCCTCAGGTTTGGATATGTGATACTGGGAGGGTCTGTGTGATGAGCCAGTGTCACTAACAGCAGGTTCAACTGACTCAGAATTAAACAGAATCAGGGAGGGAGGTGGGGGGAAGGAGAGGCCTGGGAGAGGATGCAGATGGAAAGCCGGAAAGAAGGCAGAGGCCAAGCTCCGCCAAATGGGGAGCTGTGAGAGAAGAGAAACCCAAGGTTTCCCAGCAGGGGCAGCCAGGGGCTGGAAGAGGCGTGTGTCAGCCTCTTGGCTGCAGCAGTCCAAGGCCTTTTCTAGAGTCTGGGAGAAGGAAAGAACGCTGGAAAGAGGTAAGGAAATACTAAAGTTAGGAAAATGCCTGTGAATTTGGGGTGAAAGGTTGTTTCTTGGTGGGATGAGGGAAGCCTGGAGTCCCCAGTGCCTGGCTTCTCTGTTGGATCCGGAGCGAGCTGCTGGGGAATCACTTTATCACAGGGAACCTGGCGTCTGGGGGCTGCCGGCTGGACTGTCAGGGAACCATGTATTTTGTAGTCCCTCTGGCGAGGTCTGAAAGGTCATGGGGTTAATCTACATCTGTCTTTTGAGGACAAGGTCAGTGTGTGTCTGCCTTCCACGTTCCTGGAATCTCTCTCTGTTAGAAGAATCTGTTTAAAGAATCCAGCGACTATACACCTTAGCTCAGGTCTCATGAATTCAGACTAGGGAGTGAGAGATAGGGGTGAGACTATTACCATCACCAGCTGCATTTATTAAGGCCAGGATTCCATTATAGCTATTGTCCAGTTCTACAAATATCTGTAGAGAACAAGGTTCACACTTCGCTAGGAGTGACTCCAACAGCAGGCGGCCTTGAAACCCAGGCAGAGGTGATGGCACCACCTAGAGGTAGTAGAAGGGAACAGCATGGGTGTGAGCAAGCCGGTGGCAGTGGCTGGGATTTCAGTTTGTGGAGCCCATATTCTTCCTGCTGAGTAATGAGAAATGAACTCTGCAGGAGCACTATATTTCTTTAGTGATAAAAAACATTGGAAAAAACATTGAAAATGGATGGACCAGCCTGCAGGTCTTGCCTGCTTCTCAGCCATGGCAGAATACAATGAAGTCACTAAGGCAGGATGCTGGGGGGACGTGGGGAAGTATCATACACCTTTCATAGTGACTTTGGCCTGAGGATGCCCCATTGGCCTCATTGAACACTCCTTAGACAAAGAACGTCCTAGGATAGATCTCCCACTGACTTCTCTCTCCTTTACTGGCATCATGGTCTGAAGCTCTCCCAGCCTCCCCCAGCCCCTTTATAGTTCTCCTCATGGACACCTCTTCTAATAAACCTGATGCATATGTAATCCTACCTCAGCCTCTGTCTTTCAGAGAACTGGGACTAATGTATCCGTGTTGCTTAAAAAGAGAAGCCCTGGCCGGGGATTTAGCTCAATGGTTCCGGCGCCTGCCTTGCAAGCACAAGGACCTGGGTTCGATCCCTGGTAACCACATACCTATACTGGGTGTGGAGACTCACCCCAGCAGCAACCAGTACCACACACCACAGTGCCAGGTGTGGTGGCACACGCCTGTAATCCCAGCACTCAGGAGGCAGAGGCAGGAGGACTGCTGTGATGAGTTTGAGGCTGAGCTCAGGGCCAGCCTGAACTCCAAAGCAAGACCCTGTCTCAAAAAACCTAAAAAAAAAAAAAAAAAAAAAAGAGAAGCCTCCCTCCCCTTTTTTCAGTACCAGGGATTGAACTCAGGACCTTACACTTGCCAGGCAGGTGTGGTGCACTGAGCTGTGTCTTTGTCCAAGAAACACCTTTCTAACTCTTCCTCCCCTTCCTCCGTCTCTGCCACACTGCTTCTCAGAGGTTTCATGGACCTTTTAATCCTTTATGCCTCTACCTAACCTTCCGAACACATGCAGTAAAGTTGTATCTGTTGTAATGTCCTTCTCTGGTGATTCTAATGTCTGTGTCACTCTGAAGTGATCTCAATGGATTGATTATTCTCCTCGATTACGACCTCTTTGCATACCTGGTCATCTTTCATTAAATGTCAGACATGTAAAATTTTTCCTTTTTAGGCACTGGATGTTTTGTATATTTATAAATATTTTTCGCTTTTTTTCTGAGATGTAGTTGTGTTATTAGTAGCATCTTTCTGGTCTTGGTCAGGAGTCCCCAGGACCAGGGCTTCTGCTGTTGCTTCATGGTTTCTGTGTCCCCTCTCAAGACCAGTTTGCTGTAGTGGTTTGAGTATTGCTACCCGCAGCACTCAGGGAAAAATTCTCCATTGTCATTGTAACTGAGGAAGGTTGAGGATGTGAGCAGCAGCAGGGCCGTGGAGCCCAGGAGGACGTGGATGCCAGGTGGGGTAGGGGTGGATACCGTTTGCTGGGCTCGGAGCTTCATCACGGCTTAGCACCCCACCCACATGCAGCTGTCAGTACTGGCAGAGTACTTAAAGGTGAAACCATAACCTGAGTGTAATCATGAGAAATCAGTCAGACAAGTCCAGACCTAAGTACATGCTACAAGCAATTGGTGTAGACTCTCCAATATGTCAGTGTTGTGAGAGATAAAATGTGTGCCTTTGGTCATGAGGTAGTTTTAGCTAGAAGAGACCAAAGAGCCGTAACAATCAAATGCAACATATGATACTGCATCAGATCCTAAGATTTATGCTTTAAAAACCCACTAATCTCATTTCTCTTCATATATGCAGGAAATATCTTCAGGTCCCAGGAGTGCAACACACAGGCAACATGTTTCTGTTATTTGTAGACATGTAGCTGTTCACCCTCCATCTCTTTGGTGGCCATGCCTGGGCTTTTGTAGTCCTGGTGGTTCTTTTTCCAAGAATAGCACCCAGGAACCAGGGAGTTTCCCGTCAAGTCACTCACTCCATAGATGATGACCATCAGCCACATTCAGGAAACTGAGCCCTGCTCACGTCAGGGTGGTATGTAATGAGGGCGGCCTGGCGTCTTGTGGCCAAGGAAGAGGAACAGTTCACTCTGGATTTTACAGACAGAGCCTACAACAAGCAACAGCTTGCTTATAGTGGGATTGGTGAAAATTCTGAGAGTGGAGATGCCTTAGGCAGGATGAGGGCTCAGCCTTCCATTTTGTCCCAGGGTCTTCACATCCTCCCCTTGCTCTGGGTCTCCCTTATAGTATTGAACAATGTCATGCTCTCAGTACTTCTGTCTTTCTCCCCAACCCCAACCTATAACCAGATCTCCTCTCTCCCCTTTCTGGAGATCATGGCTGGAAAAAAGTGACACAGAGGGGTAGATTGGGGACCTAGGATGGACATATTCCTTGTCCTTTACTGATGTGTTGCCAGTGGCCCTTTTAGCCTCTTGAGAGCCTGTCATGTGCCTTTCTTTTCAACTCTGCCTTCAGTGACAGCATATCAGCTTGAACTTTGTGATGGTGGAAATATTTACCATGATAGTTCGCAAATCCTTCTAGAATGAAATGGTCAGTTGTTAGACATGTGTGAGTATACTACTGTGTGTTGCATTTGTTTAAAATTTCTTTTCTGCTATTTTTATCTTCTCAAGATCTTTCTCCTGGATGAATGAACTTAACTTGAGAATAGGTTTAATGTTGGGAAAGTGTTCATAAAATATCTTACATACATCTGATAAATATTTCCTCACAAAACTATAGGAAAGTGGATTTATTTCATGTGAATTCTGATAAAGAAGTGTATTGAGAATGTTCACAAAGAGCACCAGTTTTATTCTTCCACTCAGAAAGGAGACTTGTGGAAAGTGTTTAATAATCTTGTTGTATTTTCGGATGACAAAGAGTCTTGTAGGATATCCGGATTTGAGAGACTGTTGCTATGTACTATAAAATGTAACCTTTAATCCTTAAAAGTCCATCATTCTGGTTTTTGCTCAATGATTTGATGCCCTGATCACAATATTCACATAGAATTTTTTTTCTGAGTATATAATTGCCAGGTTTTAAGTTAGTACAGAAAAGTGGCTTTGACATTTTCCCTTGTCTACCTTCATATATGCTGGATTCCTTATTCAAAGGATCTGAGAACCTTTGGTGTTTATAGGATCACTTTGAATTAAAGTTTCACAGTGACTGTGTGGTCTCAATACTGCCTGATCATTCCTTGTTTTTGCCGAGCATCTTCCATTCTCCTATATAACTCTTCTAAATCTTCACTCTTTTTTGTTTATTTCCCTAGGTATTTTCTTCCCCATTTGTAAAACAAAAAGTAGCTGTAGAGAATCCTACAGGTAAGTTTCTGGGAATAATGGTGGGGTAGGAGCTGACTAGCTAACTGAATCAACTTCTACCCCACCTAAATGAAAAGAACAAAATAACAAAGATAAGGGTAGTCCTGAAACTATAGGTGCCAAAAACTTTGAAGGCCATGTAAAGGCCAAAATATGGGCCCTAGGATTGAACTGAAATTGTATAATTCTTCCCTAATGGTTCTTCTCTTATAGAGTCATAGTGGGGCAAAAGAAAGCACATACAGTTCTGAAACATTTTATTGCTACTCACACCTAACATCTTTGATGCCAAATCCATTATCAGGCTGGAGACTCAGCTCAGTGGTTCCAGTGCCTTCCTCCTAAATCCATTACCAAGTATTGTTAATTGTATTCCTAAATATCTGAATCCCTCCAATTTATTTGAATATTAATATAGTATAATGAACTTTTTTGGTACATAGGAAAGTTTTTCAAGTGGATAAGTTTTGGACTATATGAATGTTGGACTTTATTAGTCTCATAGATACTTTTTATAGATTTCAGAAGTCAGAAATCATATTACTGACAAATAGTAATAGTTTTACCCTCTTCCCTTAAAAAAAGTTAGGACTTTCAAGAAGAAAACCAAAAATATATTGACCAACATAAAAAAATAGTTATCATGTACATCTGGGTATCAAGGTTATTTTAAGGCCATCCAATCTCACTAAATTATTTTACATCTTTAAAAAAATTCTTCTCAGGGCTGGGGACTTAGCTCAAGTGGCACCATGCCTGCCTGGCAAGCACAAGGTCCTAAGTTTAATTTCTGGTGTCAAAAAGCACAAAACAAAGCAAGACAAAATCCCAAAAATTCTACTTAAAAATGTCAATAGAATGTGCCAAAGGTCAATTTGAAAGCATAAGTTTAAAATGGCTCAAAAAAAGTTTTATTAGAAAAAGGTTAAAAGGGGGAAGTATTACTTTTAAGTAATTTATAAAGCAACTATTAATTTGGAAATATTATGAGAAATAGCTTAATAAAACAGGCTAGAGAGGCCACAGAGACTCCAGAATAAAACAGCTATGAGTAACCAGGTGAGCACATCAAATTAGTGGGGAAGTGAGAAGTTACTCAGCTGAATGGTGCAGACATCCTGATGATAGCCTGCCTCCTTTGAAGGGGTTTGAGTTTTGTGTAATCAAACTGGGGAAATGGCAAGATCTCATAGAACAAATGGAAAGTTGGAAATCAGAGGGACCTGAAAGATCTTTCTGGGTCTTTCTTTGGGTTCAGTCCAGTGATTCTCAGAGAGTCTCTCTCTCTGAAAGAGGAGAGAGTGCAAGAGACAGAAAAAGAGAGAGAGAAACAGAGAAACAGACAGAAAGAGAGAGAGACACAGAGAGAAAAAGAGACAGAGAAAGAGAGAGACACAGAAACAGAGAGAAGAGAGACAGAGAGAAAGAGACAGAGAAAGGTGAGTTATAAGTGAGGATAAGAGTTATAAGTTATAAATTATGAGTATGAGTCATGAGTATAAGAGAAAGATGATAATTGAAATCCTAATACAAAAATGTCAAACAAATTTCTTTAACACAGGCCTTCTCAGAACCTTTACTATGTCCAGAGTTACTATAAATCTTCAAGAATTACACACAGTGTGGAATAGTTTGTGAACTCACGTAATCTTGAGACCCTCTGCAAGATTCTCTTTAGTCTTGGAAGAGCATGTCTAGCCTAGAGTTCCATGTGGCACAGTTTGGGAAATCTGGGTCAGTGTTAAAAAGAGAGTTGATATCTCAGGTATGTTAATCAGGATTCTGGATTGGAAACAGCAAATGTGTGCCTATAAAAATGTGCCTATAAAATATGCCTATAAAATTTAAACATAAAAGGCCTTTACTGGGAGGGTAACCCTTTGCTCTCAGACTTAATGGTAAAGCTTGGAAATAGGAATAAACCAAGGAAGGGTAGGGGTGGTAAAGATTCAAGATGTCTCTTGAAGAGATATCTCTGAGAGAGTTCATTATTTTCTCAATTATACTGATGCTGTGGATAAGTGATCTGTGTATATACCTGAGATCAAAGTGCCAGACAGCTGGGGAAAAGAAAGGTGAGTCTGTTTTTCTTCTGGCAGTGGGTTTGGGTCCTACCTACTACTGACTTAGAGATTCATCTTTGTTAACAGGAGTCTTCTGGACAGCCAAAAAAGGCAAACCACTTTAGTCTCATATGCATGTGTGCCTCTTTCTCATACTGACGCACCAAGCTACTGTAACCTGGTCTGGTACAGCTGTGTCTTTTCCAGGTTTGAGCACATCCTTTTCTCAAGAGCAGGAAACGTGTTGTCTTAAGTTCCAAGTCCAGGATCCCTGAGCTACTAACTTTCCTCCTCTAACTCTATCGTGTTTCCCATCTGAGTATTTTGAATAGTTATATCCAAAATGACAGGTTAGAAGAAAAAGAAGTAAAATCAGATAAAAAAAACCCCATGAAAATACACATGATATAGTAAGAAGAAAATCCAGGTAGTGGTTTTAGCTCTCATTTCTGCATTGTTCATGAGGCCATATGATGTCCTCCATAACAGTTTATTCTGATATTCTCCTCTCTTTAGCCACCATATCAACTGTCTGGGTTGTTTACTTGGTAGGATGAATCAAACCTTCATCTCTGTATATTCTTAACCTATTGCTCATTCCCTTGGCCAGACTGTCCATGCTGGACTAGACAGATACAAGGCCTTTATAGCTTGGGTTCTATTCAAATTCCTCCTTGAGGGCTGGGGATTTAGCTCAGTGGTTCCGACGCCTGTCTTGCAAACACAAGGACCCGGGTTCAATCCACGGTAAACACATACAATACTGGGGGTGGAGACTCACGCCCAGCAGCAACCAGTACCACATACCACAGTGCCGGGCATGTTGGCTCACGCCTGTAATTCCAGCACTCAGGAGGCAGAGGCAGGAGGATTGCTGTGATGTGAGTTGGAGGCTGAGCTCAGGTCCAGCCTGAACTACAAAGCAAGACCCTGTCTCAAAAAACCAAAAAAAAAAAAAAAAAAAAAAAAATCCTCCTTGAGTCTTCAATTAGTCATCTGATACTCTACAACAATTTATTCCAAAATTTACCACCTTTAAGCAACGAAGTTTGATTATTCTCACTAGATTTTGTAATTCAGGCACCCAGGTGTGGCTGAGCCGTGTTCTCATCTGAAGACCTGACTGGAGGGGAGAGTCATGCTTCTAAGCTCACAGTGTAGGAACACCAGGAAGAATCTCTACCTCACTGTGTGTCAGGAAAACCTCCCTTGATGTCAGGGCCAACTGCCTTATATGCTCTAACTACAGGGAGTGCTGTCAACAGAGGACCTTTAGCTGTTTGTCCTTGCAGGAAGCCTCAGTCACAGAGGTCTAACCCAGGACATGCCTTTCCCCATGTGGCTTATATCTAATAAATGATTGAGTCAGAGCTAATTAGGTACATTGATTATTCAGAGTTGCTGCTTAGAGTTACTGCATTATCACAATCCTGATGAAAATGCTCTAAGGTTATTAACAAATCACTAGGTAGATGACTACTCCTGCTCCTAGGTATATAGAAGTAGAGATTTCCTTAATATTAATAATAACTAGATAACCTTCACTGACTATTCTACTTAAACCCTATGAAGTATACATCATTGAACTTATTTTCCAGGTGAGGGAGTTGTATTCTAGAGACTTTAAGTAACATCAATAACAGATTTATCTCTTTTTTTTTTTACAGACAGGGACTCACTCTGCTATTGAGTCTAGCCTTGAACTCACAATGTAGGCCAGGATGACCTTGAACTTGCAGCAATCCTCCTGCTTCAGCCTTCAGAGAGCTGGGATTATAGACATGCACTCTGTGTCCAGAAATAGAGTTTTCTTTGTTTTTGTTTTTGTCTTTTTGACAGTGGGTCTGCTTTTGTATTTCAGGCTGGCCTTGAGCTCAGCCTTGAACTCACAGCCATCCTCCTGCCTCTGCCTCCCAAGTGCTGGGATTACAGGTATGAGCCACCACGCCCAGCACTGTGGTATATGGTACTGATTGCTGGTGGGAATGAGTCTCCATGCCTAGCATTGTTGTATGTGGTTACCAGGGATTGAACCTGGGCCCTTGCACTTGCAAGGCAGGCACTGGAACCACTGAGCTAAATCCCTGGCCCCAGAAATAGATTTATTTTGAATTGGCCAATCCAGATTTGAACCGAGGTGGATGGCTCCAGAGCCTTTGTTCTCAAATACCATCTGTGGTATCTCTTTGCTCCAGTCCCTCTGACCCTCTTCCTTTCTACCATTGAGCCACATCACCTCAGGGTGCCAATCTTGAAGGAATTCCTTTTCCTCCTCCACAAAAATATCTACCTACTTCTCCCTCAGATCTCTGCTCAAAGGCCACTTCTCAGGGCAGCCTTCAACAATGCCTGCAGACAAGGCCAGTCTGTCTTTTACATGCTCTAATGTCCAAGTATTTGTCTTTCACATCACTTATCACAGCACAAGAAGTACTTATTTGTTTTATATTCATTATAAGCTCTTCACTTTTTGCTCGCTAGTTGTGCAGGGCCTGGCACGCAAAGCATGCCAGGCCGTGTACCCCTTCATAACCTTGTGAATGGCTCTCTAGTGAGAGGTTCCAGGCATGCCCTCAATTTCCTGGGAATGTATCTTTGTTCTGTGTGTGACAGATTTTCTGCTTGCCTGATGCAGGCATGTGCAGCCCTGGAGCAGTTAAGCTATGAAGCCTGGAGCTCCAATTTTTGGCTATGAAGTGACTCAAATCTCATTCCTCCTTCCAGGTGAAGATTGTTAAGTCTTGCCAGACATTTTCATTCAACAGTCACCTTGGCTAAACAATTCTTGTTACACAGCCCTGAGCTGGAGGATTCCATACAGTTGTCCAACTTCTCCTGAACTGTCATACAGCAGAGGCTCCCCCAAGTCATTCATCCAGCTGGTGTAGAGCGGAGCCAAGATTCTGCCCAAGACATACGTTTTCCACTGGATAAGTGGTTTTCAACCTTCCTGAGGAATAGTTATTAAGAATGTTAAACAAATACTGATTGAGTCAGACCCTCTTGGTTGAAGGCTGCCTTTTAACATACGTGCGTCTAGGGCTGAGAAGCACTGTGCTGGGAATGCAAAATGTAGCTCTCACTTTTTGCCTATCACATCTGGGGATAGGGAGGGGCCGTGGGAGTACCTGGTTCCCACTGGACTGGCTGGCTGAGAATCAGCTACAATGTTTAGTATGAAATGGATTTATCTGTAGGAAGTAAAAGCATGTAGCTGTGTGATCTCTGCCTTATATTTTAAACAAAAGTAGCTTTGGAAATGTCTTCTTATACAGCACTTTGAAGTACAATTTTACTATTATTGTAAGCTTATCAGGGGTACACTTCATTTTTCTTACCAGTGAGAAAGGCAAGAATTATCAAGAAGGAGTTGCACTCTCTTACAGGGCAAGAATTATGGCTACTTGTTCAAGGCTGACATTTCAGCATGTAACAGAGAGCTTCACACACAGCACACCCTTGAGAAATTTCCCTGGATGAGTAAATGAATGGCCAAGTGGACAAATAAGAGACAACGTCACCACCCATTTCTGTGGGATGTCCCCAACAGCTATATGGCAGAAGCCACCCATTCCAGGGGCCTGGATGGAAATAGCTGCTGCAGTAGGAAGCAAGTACAAGCTTAAAACCCTAGTTAGAGGAACTGGCCCAACCACAGAGCCAACTGGAGGGCTTGGTGGGACAAAGAAGTCCGCAACATTAGTAAGATGGTAAAAGAAATCAAAAGCATAAAATTGCAACTGGCAGTGGGTATCCCACTTGCTTTCTGAAAAAGAGTGAAAAGGGAATGTTTGGAGAGAGACATGTATTATTAAAGTAGGAGAGGAAAGTTGGGGGAGACATACAGCATTGATGGGATGAGGACATGTGTTGAAGGTATACAATTTTGACCTAGTGAATTCTGTTTGTAGAGGATCTACCCTCTGTCACTTTGTGGTGCTGGATATATATTGTGGGAGTTTGTGTTTGTGAGGTCCTGTTCTCTTTGGATTTGAGCTCAAATTTAATGAGTAGCACATGCAGGGTAGCAAAGACTCATTAAGACATTCCTAGACACTTGTTGGGCATTGGGAACTTGCCTTTAGTCACCAGAAAGGATCCGTGGGGCCAAGGACCTCGTGATTATTATGCAAGTTACACATTATACATGAAGAATTATGTCATATATTATGCATACACATAATGTTCTTACTATGCATGAGAGATCAGCTCTCATTCCATTACTCACCTTTCCTTGGGAAGGGGAAGACCCTGGCCAAGAGCAGAGTGAAGTGCAAGTGAGTGAATTATAAAACCCTTACCAGGGATATGATAACATCATCTTCAGTTCCTCCTTGTTGGGGAACCAGTGCTAAATTCTGGCCAATGTGGTTGACAGGACAGTTTCAATCTTGGGCTTTCTCTTTGGGTGTTCTGTGACAGCTCTTCTCCTTAACTGAGGTTATATTCACTTTTACCTTTTCTCTGTTTAAAGCAGTAACTGGCAGTTCGTCAAGGTAGCTCATTTGTGTGGTCTTGAGAAGAGTGGCTGGGGTCTGAGTTGATGAGAGAGCTGTGATTTTCATCAGATGTTGGGACTGTGGTCTCTAGAGCTCTGAAAACTCCTAAAAGTTAACTCTGCTATATCCAGGGTACTGAATGAGCTGGACTGGCTAGGAGGCAACCATGCTGTTTCTTATCATTTTCCCTTCAGATCTGCTTTCATGCCATGTTCTTCCTCATCCCTGGATGAACTCTCAGGAAAGTTTTACAGTTTTTCTGATCATTTTCATGTAAATAAAAAAAGGCAGCTAGATAACCAGAAAAGTTCAAACTCTCTTCACGTTAGCATTTCTCCTTTTCTTAGGCCGGACTCAACCTTGGATGGCTGAGACAGTGGTCACCTTTCATCTTACTCCCTACCCTGCTCTCCTCTTTACAGTTATCGTCCCATGGCCAAACTGTGCCTAGTCCCAGGAGGTAGGGAGGGCAGCTTCTTTGGAACAGTTGGAATCTGGTACTTGAAACCTTTAAACAGAGCAAATCTAAATGTCCTGCAGGGTACTCACTGAGCACCAAGTTACAGAAGATGAGAGGAAGAAGTTCTGGTGCCCTGGGGTGGTGCGCTGGAAGTTCTGATATGCGAATTAATGAGGGACAGTGCCACCATCTATTTCTGTGGGGGGTTCTCAATAGGTGTATAGCAAAAGCCACTTTTTTAGGGGGCTGAATGAAAATAGCAGCTGCTATAGAAGGGGGTGGCATAGCAGACTGAAATCTAGAAGAATTTTTAATCTTCTAAAGAAATGATAAATGATGACATAGATATGCTAAACCTGATTTAAATAGTACACAATATATACATGTATTGAAACATCACAAGGGGCCTCATAAACATGTATAGTTTGAAAAGTGCCAACTCATTTCTCACATTTGCTATTGTGTTTTTTTTGAGGGGGGGCGGAGCAAATGCCTGCATTACTGGAGCTGTCTCTTGGCTGGTTTGTCCTAGGATCCCAGAGGAGAATAGTGTTTAAAAATCAAGATCTAGGTGTTGGAAGTGTTTGCTACAGGAGTATTTCTGCTTCTAGGCTTTCTCAGACAAGAAAACTAGGTTGTAGATATATATATACTAACCCATGCACGCACATATCTGTGTTTCTATCTTTATACACCCATACATTGTAAGGTAAATAGGTGTTTGTGTTGATGCTCCCAACTGTAATCCAGTATTGTGGGCTTTGTATTAATGCTCAAATAATTAAACCAAGAAAGTCTCTATCTGTCTGTCTGTCTGCCCCCCTCCCCCCGTGTGTGTTAATGGGAGGAGTGGAACTCAGTTTCGTGATCATGGTATCTCCCCTGCCAGGTAAGTATTGGAACTCAGTTTCAGTTGGATCCAGCACTTGAAGGCCTGAGTCACTCATTCTTTTTTGTCTCAGCTTTTGTCTTTGTATTGGTCTTACTGGCTTGGGTCCTTTCATGTGTCTGGGCCTGGTTACTAGAAGATTTAGATTTCTATCTGTATAGCTATCAATTTCCAGGAGTTGCTTCCTTTGTACTATAGGACACACTACTGTGATGTGCTCACTCCTAGAATCACAGGAGCATAGCAAGAAGAGAAAGAGAGAAATCAGGATGGACTTCTCCTTTTCATTGCAGCAGTGATTTTTGGTCACTCTAGATTGAACCAAAGTTCCTCTTCTGTTAGGAAAAGCAGTTCCTCTGGGTGTGCAGGACAACTGTCCGTTTTCCTGGCTAGAAACGGTAGCTGAAACACTTGCTCTGCTCTGTCTTTTTTTGTCCCAGGTCAGGGGCCATATACGGTTTGCATATAAAGTTTGCAGGGGAGAGTTCTCAGTAAATACCTGCACATGACCATGGCAGTAGAAAAAGACCATGACTCAGTCCTTCCCATGAAAGTGGGAAATGAAACTTCTTCTGGTTTGGGACTTTTACATCTACCTCCTGTGAAACTCCTAAAGGCCTTCAGTCAAGTATTCCTGCCTCTTTGTCAGCTTCCTCATGCTCAGTCAACCTTTTGTCCAGAGCTTAGTAAAGAATTTATCTGAGGCCTTTGTTTCCTTTGCATGGAGTAAATGCCTCCGAACCTCAGGGCTTCTGATGCAATGAGTCCAGGCTGGGTGAGGCTTCTCAGTCCTTTCCTGGGAGCTCTGGGGGGAATGTGGAAGTTCTACCAATAACTCATGCAGGACTGGGAACAGAACCAGCAGTGGTTTGGGAAAAGTCAACTTGTTGGCAGAAGGAGAAAGGAGGGACCTGACACTCCAAAGACATGTTGTATGGTAGCTGCTTTCCTCAACTATTACCTTGAACAGGATCTTGGTAACGTGGACTCTTTTCTACCTCCAGGTCCTGGACTGTGACAGGCTGTGGATGTAGGATCAAGAGCAGGAGGACTGAAGTGACTCTGGCCTTAGACTGTTTACCAAGTATGATGGTCCAGAAGCAGAATGTTGTGACTCCATTTAATCACTCATGGGACAAAGGCTCTGCAGTCAGATGAGAAGCTCACAGAGAGGAGGTATGTTCGCATAAGTTCCAAGTCCAGTGGCCAGAGGGAATCAGGCCCTCAGTTTAGAAATAGTTAACACCAAAGGTTAGAGCAAAATCTGGGCCTGGAATCAGGGCAGTGGGAAGAAGAGATAGGTAGCTCCTAGAAGACAGATGCCAGTTCATAGTCTGAAAAGTCATGATTGGTTATAAAGTCTTCCATTAATTTATTATCCAACTATCTATCTGTCTGTCCATCTGTCTGTCTGTCCATCCAGCCATCCTTGCATCCACCACCTTACTTTCATTTACTCATCCACCAATCCTTTATCTACCCATTCAGCAGTTCATCCATCATTCCTGATCACCCATTCATCCATTCTCTATCCTTTTACACACTGATCTTCCATACATTCAGTCATCCACTTATCTATCCATCCATTCATCCATTCAGTTATATCTACCAATTTCCTTCCTTTTTCTCCATGCCTCTTATCTTCTTTTTCTCTTTTGCTTTTCCACTTTCCTACCTTAGAAATGTTTGTCTAGCACCTGCTGTGTATCAGACTTCTCAGATTTAGTATATTTATTTAGAGTATAAGATGCTTCCCAGGACAAAATTAGGTCTTCAATGAGCTACAAATTTGTTCATCCATGGCCTGAGCATCTGCTACATATGGATTCTCCATTCAAGGCTGCAAGGAGGAAGAGAAGAAGTGGATAAAGAAATGAGAGGAAAATGGTTTCTGGTCAAATGTTTCTGTCTCTATTTACTTTGAGATATTAGCAGCTGCAAGAAGCTGAGAGGGGAATGCAAGTCTTACATTTAAGTCTCTAAAGTTGCATTTCCAAATGGGATGTGTATCGGCTAAAATGCTTCAATAGAGTAAAGTGGAATGTTTTGTTGCAGTGATCTCTTAACTGATCCCCTTGCTTCAAAGCACCCTATCCTCCACTCGATGGTCTTCACCATGGCCAGGGTGGTCTTTCTACAATGCCCCTGTCCTCATCTCTCTTCTACCTGAAACCCCATTGGCTCAGTGCTACCCAAAGGCCAGAGATCAAGCTTACACACCCTCAGTCCTGAATGTGATCATAATGTATATGTAAAATGTACCAGTAAAATCAATTAAAAATAAAATTAAATTGAAACATGATTTTGACCATGGGCACTCACCTCTTGTTGTGGACATTGCATTCACATAGGAATGGAGCTTTTTACAGTTTCCCAAGAATTCCGCACTGGCATATGGTCCCTGTTGCTGAATACATTTGAATCTTCTCTTGGAATCTTTACCATGACTATTCTCTGTACTTCTTTTGAATTGTGCATAGCCATTTAGTGTTAGGGCCAGCATTTGTAGTGTAACTTATTTTCTCAGGTCTATGTTTCTTATCAGAATGTGGGTTACTTGAATAGAAGGACTGAATTAACTGTCGTTCAGAGTCTGAAACCTAGAAGGCAATCAGTATGCGTTTGTGGGGTGAATGGGTGGATAGATGGATGAGGTAATCCTGACAAAAGATGAGTTAGATTTGGAACAAGATGGTTAAAGTGTCCATATAACAGTCTCTCAGAGAAGAAGACTTCAGGCTCCTTCCTGAAAGCTTGGACCTTTGAGGAAGGAACTAAGTTGTGGCCCCGCCATAGGGTCTGAGGTACAATAGGGAACTTTGGGATGACACAGGGACCTGTTGTGAGACTCACTTCCTGTTTTCTCCAGATAAAAGTTCGGTGGGGGAGAGGCTCAGCCAGAAGCACCTGTGTTGCAGGGCCGGTGGGGGTGTGGGATGAAGGCTGTGGAGAAGGAAGCCCCTGATGCGCACTTCACCGTGGATAAGCAGAACATTGCCCTCTGGCCTCGAGGCAAGCACAGTCACCGTGCAGCCTGATGGTGCTGGGTCCAAACCCACTCTTGGCTGGTCATTAACAGACCTTTGCTTCTGTTTCTTTCAGAACCTCCTCCCAAGCAGGATCTGTCTCTGTGCCCGAGGAGGCTTCTCACTGTGCGTGTAGGGCTCATTTGCTTGTCACTGGTTGTGGTCGCCTCCATCGTGCTGCAGGCCGTTCTCTGTAAGTCCTTGGGATTCATGTCGTCTTGGTCCTTCTCCACCGCAGTGTGGCTCCCCTGAATGCTGGACCTTCTCTTTCCTGCTCTCCCTGAACTCTCCATCTCACAGGGTTTCATCCGTCTCCATCTTCTGCTCTTCGTGTATGAGTGGCTCTTTGCCCCTTCCCAGTTTCGAGGCGGCTTTCCCAACTGGCTCTGTGATTACATTCTTGTGCATGGGGGCCACTCTTCTTTTCCCAGGAAAGAATCTTCCCAGACCATCTCTCCCCAAGCTGCCTCGCTGACCTCTGTGTCCACTGGATAGAGAGCCCTGTGGAAAGTGCTGGGCAGCGAGTGCAAGCTCTAGACCCTGAAGGGACTGAGTCCAAGGGTGTCCTCTACCTCACCTAGCCATCAAGCTAGGAAATCTCTCTGGTTCAGTCCCCTCACCAAGACCCCCTCTGTGCTCTCTTCACCCTCCTGTCCTCATGAAGACCATGTTAATGGAGTCTTCCCACTCATCAGCTGTTCACGATCGATCTGCGCTGCGGGCAGAGCCTTATTCTTCCCGCTGGGTTCCCAGAAGGCACAGTGAGGGAACATCTGCCTTTTCCCTTCAGTAGCTAGTGACATGTTTTATCTCAGATTATAGCTTCTTAGCAGCAACCTACACCCCAGTCCCTTGTCTCATCCCAGATGTTAGTCTTTAACTTTGTCTTTCCCCTTTGACTGCTCTAGGTCTGTTTCTCACCCCCTCCAATGCACCCAAGCCTGCATCCTGCACAGTATGAAAGTGGACAGGGCAAGTGTTATGGCTTGTGTTCAGATGAGCCCTAAAAACCTCATGTGGTCATAGGTAGGACTTTTCAGATGTGTCTGGACCTAGGGTGTGTGGTACTAAATTAGTCCACTGACTGGTCTGGCATATTTCTGGGTGTGGATAATGGGCAGGCTGCACCCTGGGTGTGAGTGTTACCCACCCTAAGGGCATGTAGCTTGGGGATTACGTAAGGGACAGAAAGAGGACTGCAGTCATCGCTTGTTTTGCTGCTTTGCTGCCTTCTGCCTTTTGCCTGCCATGAACTATTTCTCCTCTACTATGGCACCCTGCCTTGGAGCCAGCGAGCTATAAACTGAAATTTCTGTGAATTGTGAGCTACAGTAAATCTTTCTTTCTTAACTCTGGACACTGTCACAGCAATGAGAAAAGTAACCAAGACAGCAAGGAAAGGGGAGAAGTGGCTTCTTGTGTCCTTCCCCAGTTTCTGGGGAAGAAGCCACTGCTAGATTAGGAGTCTGCAGCTGGGCCATTCCCACGGCCATGGAGGGGGCTGTGGGCAGATGTGGGAGAAGTGGCACTGCTCCAGCTAGGGGCCACTGCAGAGATCTCTGAAAGAAGTCGAGGGGCCACTGCTGGGGCCCAGAGGGACCAAGTGAAGGAGAGAGTGACGTGGGCTGATTGAGTACCTAGAAGAAAGGCAGGATTGGGATCTGATTCCAGCTTCGGCTTGCTTTTGAGGTCTTTCATAAGTTTATCTTCTCACAGTCTGTGACCCCCAGAATTCCTGGTAAATGGTGGAAGCCATCTCCTGGTTGCTGTACATTAATGAATGATTGGAGAGTGAGTGGCAGTTTCTTGGGAAGCTTGAGCCTGACCCTTCCCTTCGTTCTTTTTTTTGGCCTGATGACACCCCAAGTCCTCTCCTGGGGATCCTCTCAGGTAACCTCTTGGCCTTTTCCAATCTAGATCCCTGGTTTATGGGCACAATTTCAGATGTAAAGACCAATGCCCAGCTGCTGGAAGGTCGTGTGGACAACATCAGCACCCTGGATTCTGAAATTAAGAAGAACAGTGGTGGCATGAATGTGATTGGCCTTCAGATCCAGATGGTGAACGCCAGCTTGGGCACTGTGCATTCTCAAGTCCTGATGTTGAAAACTAGTGTGAAGAAAGCCAATTCACAGATCGAGAGTTTAAGACAAAAATGGGAAGAAGTTGATCAATTAAATGCTCAAATTCCAGAGTTAAAAAGAGATTTGGATAAAGCCAGTACTTTAAATGCAATGGTCCAGGCACTGCAGAGCAGATTGGATAATATCAACAAATCACTCAGACGACAAAGTAAGTGACTCAAGAAATAACACTGCAGGGTGACAAGTGGCCCCTGAGACCTTGCATCAGAGCGACAAGACCATAGGCTAGAGGGTGAGCAGGGGAGGGACAAGCCTGGGCTAGAGTGTTAAGGAGAGAGGGCTGAGCATTGGGGTTGAGAAGGACTTAAGGAATTTTAGCAGAGAAGACAGAATAGTCCATCTTAGGACACCACACTGAAGTGCAGAGCCTGCAAGATGTAGGGTGTGGAGCCTCTGTCCTGGTCCAAACCACAGCAGTTCCAGTAATGTTTCTTATTTCAAATTCTGGGGCTCAGCCACCTGTCATGCCCAGCAGAGAATCACCTTTCCCTCACAGGAAAGTCAGATTTGTGGTCCTTCCCCCCTCACTGTCTCTTCTCCAATCCTATAGACCCTATTCATCAGTTTTAGTCTTTCAGGATTCAAGAGAAGGTCCCTAAACCCCTATGCCAGGACCTAAGGACCTCAGAGCCCAAGCCCATCCACTGCTGTCTCTGGGATCCCAGGCAGGTACCCTGTCCTGATCCTCACCCCAAGGAGACAGGACCTTGCATTCACCTTCTGCCCTTGTTCTCCAGACAACATCCTACAGATGGTTTCTCAAGGCTGGAAATTCTTCGGGGAGAACTTTTATTACTTTTCTTATATTCCAAAGACCTGGTACAGTGCCGAGCAGTTCTGTATGTCTAGAGATTCACACCTGACTTCAGTTACCTCCCAGGAGGAGCAGGTGAGTGCTGTTCCCTCATGCTCTGTGATGGGTGTGCAGGTAGCTGTCTTGGGGAGGCTGGGCAAGATTATGTGGTGGAAACAAGATCCCCACATATTGGTCACCTGACAAGGGAAGATTATTTCTTGCTTATACGACATATCTAACAAAGGCTGCTCCAAGTGGGTACACAAGCACCTAAGCTGAAAGGGAATTAATCTCAGTGTGTGTCTGCAGTTGCTGAGGCAGGAAAAGGGAACATGGCAAATTGTGTGTTTGCTCCTAGAGTTTCTCCCCAGAAATAACTGCATCAATTTTTCTCACACTGCAATGGTGAGGGCAAATTATGCAATATTCCTAGCTTCAAAGAGGATGGGAAGGGGCGCTCTTATGAGGTGCCCAGAAAGCAGAGCTATTTGTCAACAGTATACTGCATGACTCAAGAAATTTCCTTCCTTTTGAGGCAGAGTATTTACCTAGTCCCTTCCCGTGTGAAGTAGCCAGAGCAGGTACGAGTATGTGCTCTGGAGTAGTCCAGAGTCCTGACCCTCCTTGGGTGGACTGCTGACCTCCAGCAGCCTCAGCCTCTGAATCCATGAGACATGCATGATAATGGAACCTCCTCAGAAATCAAGCGAGAGATGCATGTGAAGGTCTTCCCCACCTGCCTCGCACATTTCAAAGACTTTTGAGTTTAGATATCACTTGAGCCATTCCCGTGGGATCCCTGCTCCGGAGTTTAACTGACTCCCTTGTTCTCATGTGCCTACTTCCAAGGAATGGAAAGACCTGAGCCGGGAGTTTGTTAGTTGTAGAGAAAACACTAATCAGCATTTGGAGGATGGACTCTGGTTCCAGACAAAGGCCAGAAGAGCCTTGAGAGAGGACAGTGTGTGAGTGTGTCTTGAGTTCAAGGGCTGTCACTAGCACAAGCGAGGGAGACTTAGGGCCACGTGCCCAGACTTTGGTCTGTCCACACTTCCGCTCACTCTGTGTCCCTGCAGGAGTTTCTATACAAGACAGCAAGTGAGCTGCCAAACTGGATCGGCCTGACCAAGACAGGGAGTGACGGGAGATGGCACTGGGTGGATGGCACCCCTTTCAACAAAGAAAGTGTGAGGTACGCCCCAGCGCCTTCCTTTCCAGCTTGACTTTCGTGGGCCAGGCCCAGGGAGGAAGGGTTGGGAAAGTGTCCTGTGCACCAGAGCTTGTGCTCTGTCCTTGTTCAGGGGACAGAAGGAGCCCTGGAACTGAGATGCTGTCACCACTGCCACTCACCGGGTGTAGAACCCAGGACTAATCGATGGCCCTGTGCAGTGTGACAGCAAAGCCTTCTACCCAACACGGGGAGGGATCTGGTTTTGCAGCATGTGTTTGTGGGCCTGAGAGTGGGCATGGCGGTTTGACCTGAACTCGAACCATGATTAGAGGCTGAAATGATTAATGTCTGAAGTGCCACCGATCCCCTTTCTTCTAGACTTGGGCTTTTGCTATGCTATCACCTAGGACAAAAGCTGGGATTGAAGTAATTTCCTTATTGGAAATAAATTCTATTTTTCCCATTCTGTAATACATTTTTACTGTTTTTTCACCCCACAGGTTCTGGTTTCCAGGTGAGCCCAACAATTCGGGGAACAATGAACACTGTGCCAATATAAGGGTGCCCGCACTCCAGTCCTGGAATGATGCTTCTTGTGACAAGCCATTTCTTTTCATCTGTAAGCAGCGCTACATTCAGTCAGAGCCCTGAGGGCTGGTCCCAGGTTTCCCCCGTGAGCCCCAGTGCTGGTCAAACTTGAATAAGTGTCCTCCATGTCCTTCTTACTCCATGATGACTTTATACCTTAATTTGTCTTGCTTCAAAATTGTCTCCAGATGCACATTGGAAGTATCTGTTCTGGCCGGGAATTCTCTGACCCAGGGGGGCTGCTGGAATGGGAAGCACTTGGGTTAACTGACAGAGGAAGGAGGGATGACCGGAAGTTCATCCTGCCTTGGGAAGGGAAAGCAGCACCCACGGTCTGAGCTGTACGTGAGCCTTCCCATCCCTGTAGAGATGCCTCACTGGTGTCATATGAAAGTTAGATACAGAAATACTCACCTTTGAGGAGAGAGCCAAACTGAAACTTTACACAAGGTCTCCATGTGTTGAAACATATGGTGTCCCAGAAATGTGCACACATTGTATGTTTTTTATGCATTGGTCAAAAATAAATGTAGTTTTAAAAAGAACAAAATTTAAAATAATATATAGTTGCTTCATATCAATCAAGTGAGTCTCCTGAGAGCACTACCAGGACTTTTCCTGGTTGGCCCCCTGGAATTCCCACTTGCCTGCCTAGCAGTGAGGGTGGCTGGCAGATGGCCATGTCTTCAGGAGGACTAGCTGTTCTCTCGGCCACCCTGTTCATGCCACATGCCCACTGCCCTCTTCAGTGTCCTCTTCCCTGGGGAAAGCTAACCTGGTTTAGGGGGCTGACAGGGGCCTGTTGCTTCTTTCAGGGGGTGCCAGCCCCCTCCTGCTTTTGGTTCCCACTCACCTGCCTCCTGTGCAGGCTAGGTGCCAGCCCTGCCTTTCCCCCTCATGGCCCACCTGCCCCATCTCTGATTGGTCTGCCCTAACTCCTCTCCGGGCTTCCTGTCCTGCGCCTTGTGCAGGGGGAGCACTCTTTGGGTACCTAAAAGAGTTTCCTCGAAGCTTCTTTAGGAGAAAACACTGCTTGGGTCCAAGCCTCACCCGGTGTGTACTTTATCATTGCTGGTAGACATGGGAAATGGCTGTCTGCTTCACTGGACATGAAATCCTAGGTTATCCTCAGGGTCAAAACCAGCAGAGATTAGAAACATTCCTGCCCTAGAAATGCCTCTCTATATGGGCAGTACTTATTTTTAGTTTGTGGAAATTAAGGAGAGCAAAGTTTGCAGCGTCTGGCGATCTCTCAGGTGTCCCTGGACGGTCTTCTGTTCCCAAGGAGGAGGTGCATCAAGTTATCCCTCAGAGACCTTATTTATAGGAGCCGGTCCACGTCCCAAGTCCGGGAGCTGAGGCAGAAGTACAGGATGTGGTTACCCCGGACGGGGAGGCAGTAGAGAAAGCAGGTGGGGTCATAGGGTGAGCACTGGGTGGGTGTGGGGGGCCCTTCAGCAAAGATGTTCCGTTAGCATCCTCATTAGGGGCCTGGGAAGAGGACACTTTCCTCAAGTGGGTGTGGCAAAGGGATCGGAGGTGAAGGCACATACTTCAGTGATATCTCTGAGCTTCACATGGCCCCAAACACCTAACCCCAAGGTCCTCTGCTGTCCTCGCCCCACTGAAAGGCTCCCACCTGGCTGGATCCCTCAGCCCTTGCTGGTTCGCTCTGTCCCTGAGGCTCGCCTCACGGGGCTCTGCATGGCCCGTGGCCCTCCGATCCCAGACTGAGGGTGTAGGTGACTAGTAAACCCTTGTCAGTCTCATCTGTCCACTGTCATATGCCGTGTGTTTCCCTGTCTGGTTTTATTTACAGTGGAAGCAACAGGTGAATAGGAGGTGGCAGGAATCTATGGCTCACCCTGGTGTGGAGAGATGAGCTGGGAGAATTCAGCCCACTTCTTTGGAAAGAAGTTGAACTGGGATATGTCCAGGGATGAAGCGAGTAAAAGAGGGGAAGTTGGGCCGGAAGGCCTGGGGTCAGCAAAACACGAGGGGCTATCGTTTAGCACCTGTAGAAACTAAAAATCAGCAGAAGCAGAGGAAGTAAGGTGGGGAAGAAAATGTGCCAAGCAGTGGCCAGGACAGAGGAGGAGGCACACACCTCCACTCCAGCCCCGGTGGCTGAGGCCTCCCGTGCTCTTTGCCTAGAGCCTTTGTTTCTCCCAGCTTTTTAGTTCCTGTGCATGTGACTCCTGTGACAAGACGTCCTTCTCCCCACTCCCACTCACTGTTCTTCCTTGAAACTTAAAGAGCCCGTCAGTGAGGGTACGTTTTCATCTGCAGCCTGCAGCCCATCCTGTGATCTGCACGTGTAGATCTGCCCTGGCTTCCTCTTTCCCCAAAGCTGGGCCAGCTGAAGCTATGCCCTGTCCTGTGATCGTGGGTTCCCCCTCCTACCAGCAGGGTGCACTTCTCCTCTTTTCTAACAAAAACTGAGGATTCAGTTGCGTGCCCATCTCTGAAGCACTAAGAAAATTCAGGGAAATGGGTTACGTGTATCAAATCACCAGCTTGTCCCTTGGTCTAGGGATGGAGATGGGTTCAACTTTGCCTGTGTCATCAGATGAGCAGAGGAGGAAGGAAGTGGGACTCTCCAAGTACACTCTGGCCTGGCTTCTGTAGCAGGAACCCCTGTGAGCCCTTAGCTGCCAGGGAGCCAGTGTGCTGCTTTATTTGGACCTATAACTGTCATCGAACTGTTGGATCTAGCCATTCCCTGGAATAACTCATCAACCTGTGGTGTTTAGGGGTTGATAAGATAACTGAAGCACTTCCCAGATGTTTGCCGCTACTGGTCTGTTTTTGCTAAACTAGGGAATCTCCAAGAGCTTGACCTTTGGGGAGGGGCGGGAGAAATAAACATGTGAGCGACCCCATCTGTGAAGTGATTCTGTAAAATACAGTTTGTCTTTGGAGGAGAGCAGAGAAACCTGTCAGCAAGGGTATTATAACCTCCTAGGTTTTTTTTTGCTGGAGGCAGACAGTATTTTTGTGGGAAATATAAGAACTGGGACTCAGGGGTGGCAGGAGGGGCTGGAGATAGGAAAGGCAAGGCAAGGATTCCTGCTGACCACTGTGGGGAGGACTTTGCCCTTCTCCTGACCCAGACTCCCATTTTGCTGAGCAAGGAATCCCCAAAGTTCTGCTTTCAAGGCTCTTAGAGAAAATAGTCCTGAAGCAGATCGAGTCTGATTCATCCTGTGTGTGGAGAAATAGAAACCGAGATGGGTTCTTTCCTTTCAGTGCTGTCTCTGGTGAGGAAACTTCAGTGGTTCCCCATCCACTGCAGCAGAGGAAGGCTTGGCAGATGTTGCTGGAGCTGCCGCCAGGCTGTGACTGGTGCAGATAGGGTGGCCAGCATCACCTTGTGATGGCTTTCCTTCTGTCACCTCAGCTCTCAACAGATGGGAGGTCAGGCATAAAAGATGGAGCTCTGCAATGTACATGCCATGCCTCTCCCCTACATATACACGGGCATGTGTGTACATGCACACATACACATATACATATACATGTGTGTGCACATACAGTCCCCATCATGAACTGGGTGAAGGTAGTCACTCTGCAGGGTAGGTGCCTGTAGGCTACTTGTTTCCTGAGCTGACAGTGACCTTCGTGACGTAGGTTCCTCCTAGACCTATGCTGCAGTCTCAGGTCCTTTAGCTTGGCTTCCCACCACTGGGCTCTACAGTCTTTTTAATCAGTGCCTGGAAACCTGTGGGAGACTGATCTCAGGATTTGTGAAAAAGATACAGGAAAGAGACATGGGAATTGAGGATTAAAATGGGAAAACAACAATGCAATATGGATAGGACAAGCCTTTTGCAAGGCTGTGATTGACAGCTTGTGAGACTGAGTGTGATTGGGGCTGACATATGATTATACCTTTTTGAATTAAAGATCAAGTAACCCACATCAGTAGGATTATAATCATTGGAAAGTAATGGGAGAAAGGGAGAACCCAGGATAAGACTCTATCAGTGTTATCATTTGTGTTTAAATGTTCCCAGATCCTCGGACAAAGGGATCTTTTTAGAGGTGACTGGATCTAGAGTGTGTGATGCTGCGATTAAGGGTGTGTGATTTAGCAATCAGCCCTGAGTGTAGATTTCTGGCCCACTTTGGGAATTGAAGCTTGTGTTTAGGTGTCTGCCCAAAATGTCATACAAAAAAGGGGGGCTTTTTCAGGTGGCTGGATCTAGAGTGTGTGATGCTGGAATTGATTCCTGGAGCAACACTAGGCTCAAGGACACTAGGATTAAGTGTGTGAGTGCTGCCTACCCTAAGTAGTCCAGATAGATAAGAGGAACAGGAAGATGCTGTTACGGTCCTTTGTTGCTTTTGCTACTTTCTGCTGCCTTGAACTGTTGTCCCTCTATCATATGCTACTCAGCTTTGGAGCCAGTCAACTACAGACTGAAACCTCTCCACACTGTAAGCTAAATAAACTTTTCCTCCTTTAATGTCTCAGCAACAAAAAGAGTAATTCAAACAAACAGTATCTTCAGAATGATTTGCAGGGACACCTTGACCAGCCAATGGGAATGTTGGTTCTGTGACCTCTTTCCTCGACATGGGGACATCAGGGTTGCATAGCTCTGTGACACTGTCTCCTATGATGCTTCACTTCCTTTTCTTCTAGTTCTAGATCCATCAGGTAGCAGGAGACACCTGAAGGCATATTTTTTGTTTTTGTCTTAGAAGGAGGTTACGATTCCCATTGAAAAGCAAAACCAGTCTCACCCACCAGTGTCTTTTGAGCTAGTGCTGAGAAACTGACCTTTTCAGGGGAAAGATCCAATCCACAAAGGTGAGGTCATGGATTCAGGCAGGCCCTGCTTCATAGCTTCTGATAGGATTTCTGATACCAAGTGTATGTTTTTTTCCTGATACCAGCAAACTCTCTGGCACCAGCTGGGTCTCCAGCAGTTGGAGAGGATTCTGACACTAACTAGAGTTTCAGACTCTATGGGCGTGGTCCATAAGAGGTCTCCCTAGGGGACCCATATTTCTGATTGGCTGGCTATAAATCTGGAGGTTTCTCTGACATTTCTTCAGTTTTGACCATTCATTAAAATAATCAACATAATTGGGTAAAGACTACATTTTTTTAAAAATTAATTTTATTGTGAAATAGGTACATTTTATATACATATTATGATCATAATCAACATTAACAATTTGTACCAGTATATGACATGACTTCTCACTTTTTTCCATTCCCCTACCCACCTTACAACCTCCGCCCACTATACACATAAGCTTTGTTTTCCCTTTTCTTTGTTACCACTACAATTTTTCTTTCCCTCATTAACCACCCCTACCCACATTTCCCTGTGAATATTTTCTGTTTTATAATATCTAACATATATTCTAAAGCTCATTTCATTATCAGCTTTTCGTATCAGAGAAAAGATATGATATTTACATATCTGTGACCTAGTTATTTCACTTATGAGTATGTTCTGAAGGTATGTCTATATGGAGTATGAATGATTCAAGCTTGTCATTCTTTAAGGTAGAGTAATATTCCATTTTATAGAAAAAATACATTTTCCTTATCCAGTCTCTAGTTGATGGACAATGGGTTGTTTCTAAAATTTAGCTATCACAAACTTAATTGCTATAAACATGGGTCTACATATGTTGCTGAGATATGAATCTTTTAATTCTTTCATATATATCCCAAACAGGAGAATAGCCTGGTTAAATGGGACCTCTAATCCTAGTTTTTTGATGACTCTCCACACTGATCTCACATAATTGCACCAGTCTCCACTTCCACCAACAGTAGAGAAGGGTTTCTTCCTCCCTGAAGCCTCACCAGCATTGGTTGCTGGTTAATTTCAAAATAGCAGACATTCTTTGTGGAGTGAGATGAAATCTCAGAGTTGTTTTCATCTGCATCTCTCGAATGACCAGTGATGTTGAGCATTTCTTCATGTGTGTCTTAGCTGCCTGAAAAGACTAAACTTAATATTAGAGTTTATTGTAAAGCATGCTATCAGCCAGATGAACAGGGACCTAAGGTGAGGGCAAGAGGGTTCTGACCACAGGACCTTTGCACAGTCAGGGTGAGCATATGTGATAACCAGGAGGCTCCCACAATCTTATAATTCTAGAGATTTTATAATCCTGTCTCTAGCCCCTCTCTTCAACCTGAACTCTGAAAGTATGGAGTGGAGGTGAGTGGTTGAAAGTTCTACTCTTCTTTCATGTTTGGTCTTTCTGGGGCCAACTGCCATCTTGAAACTGTTTAGGGCTCCTGAGTCAGTGACTAACACAAACTCAAGTGCAGTGGAAAGGGGTTCATTATGAACAGTAAGAGACGCATCTATCACCCGAGAAAAGGAGGGTTTAGGAACTCTGTGTCAGGATGCAAGACAAACAGCAGATTTGGGGGGAGGTGAGTGAACTCACGGCCTTCCCACTGAGCTGAATCCCTAAATATTTTTAAAACCAGGTTGAACATGTGATCCTCTGTCTTCCTCTCCCAGGACTGGGATTGTAAATGTGTACAACCATATCCACCCCAAATATTTTTTTCAAACCACTTTAGGGTGAAGGATATAGCTCAGTGGTACAGTGCCTGCCTAGCATGCATGAGGTCCTGAAGTCAGTCCCCAACACTGCAAAAACAAACAGCAGCAATAGCAAACATGGAGAAACTCCACCCCAAGTGCTTCCTCGTAATTCTGTCGTAAGGTACTGAGTGAGCAGTGAGTCCCCTTGCCTCTTGCACTGATCGGTAAGCTCCTCTTTCCCTGAGCCGGCTCTGCTCCATGACTTGATCATTTACTTCAATGGCTATGACATTCTGAGTCAGCCATGTCCACAAAGATGTTTTCTCTGCAAAGCAGAGGACCCCACACACACCAAAGTGTCTGGTCTCAGTCCCCAGAGAACAGGTGAATTTGCAACTCTGGGGCAGAGGCTAGCACGAGGCCTATGCAGGGCAGGGGTGCTAATATAGAGGAAGAGGACAGGGCCTGGACTGAGGAACCCAAGGGGAGGGGCCACACTGGGCTGGATTTCTGCAGTCAGTAGTGAGAGAGGTCATGACCTGACAAGAGAATATAAATCCAGGGTGTCTAAGTTTCCTTTTCCTGCTGCTGACTTGCAGAGCAGCCCTTCCAGGGTGAGTGGGTGACGGACACAGAGATGGACAGTGACCCAGTCCACTTCTGCACAGACAACCAATGTGTCTCCTTGCACCCCCGAGGTAAGGACGTTCAGGGCATGTCCTCCAGGAGTCCTCTGCACTCCTCTGTGGCAGGTTGGAGCTCTGCTCAGTGCTGTCCTGGTCTCCTCAATACAGAGGTAAAGGTGGGAAGTGGACCAGGAAAAGGATGGGAATGGGGGAAGCCCAGTCTCTGCGTGAAATCTCTTTAGACCCCTCCCACTGGCAACAGCGACCTGGCAGGAGCAAGGGGTACACTTTCAGTTTGGATGGATCTGCTTCTGAGCTCTAGCTCTGCACATGGGCCGGCTCTGTGGGGCCCCTGGGAATCTGGGCTGGTCTCTCCACAGGCTTAGTGAGTCTTACTGGCTGCCTTCTGTTTCATGTCTAGAAGGCTCAGGCACAGCCCTCTCAGCACACCCTCAGTGGGGCTCGGATCCCAGCCAGGGAGTTTCCGGGACTCCCCCATGTGTTCCGCAGTGAGGAGCAGAGTGGCCCCCAAGGGCCCCTGCTCTGTCCATCCCTCCCTCTCATCTCTCTATTTCCTTCCCTTTTTTCATTCAAACTACACTTTTGTTGTCCTACCCTCTATGCCACGTTCGGCCCCTGCTCCCCTGTCCTCCCTGAGAGTCCAGTCTGCAGCGTTTCTGCCTCTGCTTTGCTGCTGCCAGTGCCCCACAGTGACCTCCACAAATGCTTCAGTGTTTCCTCTTCCCCACAGCCCCAAGAGTGATAAGTGTGGCAGATATTCTCATCCTCCCTGGACTCTGTCCGGGCCTGCACAGCTCCCTCTCATCCTGGACTCTGGCTTCTCCCCTGCAGGGCTGGATCCCGTGGCAATGGCTCCTACTGCCTCCGAAAGGCTCAAATGTACTCAGGGCGCCATGATATTCATAGCCGTGACCCTGGCCTCTCTTGTGGCTCTTTTTGTTGGGGGTAAGTTCCCGGGGGCTGAGAACCCCACTGACTCTCCTTCCTGCACAGAGGCCCCAAGGGACCTAGACGCACATGTCCCTTCTGCTCCAGAAGGGCTGTTCCACTGTCGCCAAAGGCAGCTCTGTCAGACACGGGCCACTGTGCAGGGGGAGTCTCCATGGAGGAAAATCCAAGGGGGTCCTGGATGCCGCCTCTCTCCTCTGGAATCCTAACCCTTGCGGGACAGCCTGTTCCCTCGGGCCCAGGGCTGGAGATGGTGCTGACTCAGGAGTGGCATGTCTTAGTTCTACAGACCCAACACCCTACACCGGAGAAACAGTCTTCTTACCAGGGCTTTCGAGCCATGTTTCCTGGAGACAACACGACTGAGCAGTTCCCTGTGGAACCTAATAGTGAGTAACCACGGCGGGGTAGGGCAGGGAGGCCTCTGGGGCAGGCAGGATCCTAAACCTGGGACAGCATCTTTCCCAACACCCTAAGGTCCCTGAATGTGTTCCATCTTCTTAGGAAAAAAAAACAAAACAAAACCTTTTCATCTTGTTTAAAAAACAGCTTTATGCAGGCACAATAGGCACACAGCGTGTGCACCTAGGTAAAGCACACCGTCTGGTAAGTTTGGGTGTGTCTGTACTTGTGAATCCATCACCACAGTCAAGAGAGTGGACTTAGCATCCATCCTCAGAGTTTACTTGTGGTTCTGTGTGATTCCTCCTTCTCCCCTCCTCCCTCACCTCCAGGCAAACCCTGATCTGCTTGCTGCAACTACAGATTAGCTTTCTTTCTTTCTGTCTTCTTAACCTTTTCTTGCAGCTTCTGTTTTCTTCTGTAGATTTTATAATTTTGCATATTTATGCAAGTATTTTTGCATAACTATATGAGGATCAAAGCCCTTCACTCCATATGCCTACCTAATTGCTCCAGTAGTATTTTTTAAGATGATCCTTTCCATCTGAATCGTCTTTGCTGAAAACCTTTTGTGCACATTTCTGTGGGTGCCTGTCTTTGTAAGGCAGGATCTTCGATGTGCTCCCCTCACATCCCAAGGCCTGGTCTTGAACCAGCACCGTGGCTGGAGCCTCACACACCCACCTAGGTGAAGCCTGAGGACCAAGGCAGCGGGACGCAGAGGAGTCCTTGACCACTTGGGTTCTTCTCCCTGTGCCTGTGGAGATGATAGATGCAGGAGTGACCACAAATGTTTGAAATTAGGTCCCAATTTGTGAAGTGAGCCTACAATGCTAGCAGGACCACAGACAGAGGTCTGTGGGGCTGCTGGGAGAGACTGCAGAATAAAGGGGGCCAGAATAGTCTTTCACTCAGGCCTCCTATATCCTCGAGTTGTTTTGTAGGGCTCCTTGCCCTCTATAACATTGAAATGCCGGCCCTTTGAAAGACACTGTATCCAGTGTCCCCTGTGGGGCATGGCTGGGGATTGAAGTGTACATCCTGCTGGGATACCTGCTCTCCACCTCTTCCAGGGATCTGTGATCAGGAAATTTGTTTTCAGTTTACACTGTTTAGGATGAAGCCAAGGTGAATCAGGTGGCATTATGCCTGGTGTACAACTGTACTATAAAAGCAAATATAACCTTTGCTCATATCTATTTTTTCATAATAACCAATCTATGTGAAGTTTCTGTGGTGGACTTAAATTTCAATAGCTTCAAATGATAAATCAGTTAATTTCAAGTTGAAAAATTTCAATAGCAAATAACCTATACCTTCCCTCATTACTCTTGGTGGCTAGTTTACAGTAGGCAGGTGTTTCAAGCCATCTGACCCTCTATTCATATAGGACAGCTAGATAAATCTTTAATTAATTTTTTTTTCTTGGCCTACATCCTCAAGTGGTGCTTCCCTGAGGTCTTGGTGACAGCAGCAACTAACAGGCTGCCTGAGGAGCGTGCAGAGCTGTGGTGTGGACATTTCCCTCAGAATGTTCAAGGGCCTCTTGACAGACTTATATGATCTTTTCTACATATTGGGTCTTCTCTGCTTCCTCCCTCCAGGTAACTACTACTTTGCCAGGACGCAAGAGGCTATACAGATATTTAAAAGCCACATGGACAATTCCAGCACTTGGCATGTGGAGATCCAGATGTTGAAGTGCAGAGTGGACAATGTCAGTTCTCAGATCCAGGTGCTTGAGGCTTATCTGGGAGACACCAGTGCTGACATCCAGAAGGTTAAAGGTGCCTTACAGGAGGCCAGGGCCTTGAATGTGCAGACCCAGATGCTAGGAGGTTCCTTGGAGGGGGCCAAGGCTGAGATCCAGAAGCTGAAGGGGGATCTGGAAAAGGCAAATGCTTTAACCTTCCAGACCCAGGATGTCTTAAAAAGCAGCTCAGAAAATACCAGTGCTGAGCTCCACAGGCTAAGCAGAGGCTTAGAAAGTACAAACACTGAGATTCAAGTGTTGAAGACAGGTCTGGAAATGGCAAACACCCAGGCCAGCCTGGCAAATCATAGTTTAAAGAACGCAAACACTGAGATAGGCGCTCTGAGAGGTCACCTCGATAGTGTCAATGACCTAAGGACCCAGAACCAAGTTTTAAGAGAAAGTCTGGAAGGAGCCCAGGCTGACATCCAGAGGCTGAGGGGAAGTCTGCAAAATGCAAGTGCTCTGAACTCCCAGACCCAGAGCCTTCTCAAAGGCACTCTGGATAACACCAGTACTGAGATCCTGGTGCTAAGAGGTCACCTGGAAAAGACTGGTAGTGAGGTGCACCTGTTAAAAAGAGATTTGGATGCAGTCACTGCCCAGACCCGACTAGCAAATGGCCACCTGGAGCAGATAGATGCTCAAATCCGAGTGTTAAAAGCAGAACTGGAAAATACCAACACCATAAACTCCCAGATCCAGGCATTAAATGGCCAGTTGAAAAACGCCAGCCAAGAGATACAGACCCTAAAACAAGGCATGAAAAGCACTGCAGCCTTAAATTCTCAGATGCAGATGTTAGGGAGCAATCTACAGAAGGCCATTGCTGAGATCCAGAGTCTGAAAGGGGATTTGGAGCACACCAAAACTCTCACGGCGAAAATCCAGGAGGAGCAGCATCACCGGGAGACCTTCCAGGCAGCCATTACTTCACTGGAGAAGCGACAGAGGATACAAAGTAAGTGGGAGAGAGAGGGCTGGCTGGGGAGGTGCGGGGTCTTGACAGGATAGAAACTTCTGTCTCTTCCTCAAGTCCCTTCAACCTCTTTGCTTACCTCAACTCGGATCTCGGAGGAGTGTGGGTGCTGGACGGGACTAAGGAGTGGCAGAAGTGGTATGAGGTGACATTTTCCCTGCTCTCGAATTGCTTATAATCTAGTTAGAGCAACAAAATGAACACCTGGAAAATCAGTTCTACACGGGGTGAAACAAGGGCAGCTTGTGCTAGTCAGCTGGACAGCTCCTTTGCTAGAGGCAATGGCAAAGCCTTATCTACAAACAAACCACTCTGAACGTTCCCAAACTCAGCTGTTCTCAGGAGCTGAGCAGGGTGGAGCCAGATGAGGACCTTGAAGGGAGAACGGACATGCTCTTGAACAACTTGCTCGCCTCCTCTGAGATGAACTCTTAAAAAGAGGAAGCAAAAAGTATTTGCTTCCCAGTGAGGATCAAATGTAAGCCAGTTTAACAGAGTGTCTGAATCCAGGCACACATCTGTCATTTTACTGAGGTCCTATTAGGTGTTAGGTTTACGAAGATGAACCTACTTTGACGAGTTTTTGGGCAGGAGGCCAGACTTGTATGAAAGACGTGCAAAGAGTAAGAGGTGAGAAATGAGAAGCAGGTACTGGGGAAGGAGGTGAAGGAGGAGAAAGAATCATCCGAGGGGTGTGGGAGGGGGATCTTTTGTGAGGAAGGAAAGATCAGAAGATACTCACTGAGAACACAGCCCTTGAACTGTCCGTAAGTGCTCACAGGTGTTTGCCAAACAAATAGAGCAGGGTGGTAACGAGTTCACAGGCTTGGAAACATGAGACTGGGGTCCTGGAGGCTTTAGGCAGTGTGACTAGCCTGTGGGGATGCGGTCGTGAGATGCAGCTGAAGGGACAGTAGGCAGGGACATGAACAGTAGCTTCCACATTGCCTTGAATAGAGCCATAGCATGAAGTTAATCTTACACTGTGACCCAGTTTAAATATGTACACACACACACACACACACACACACACAGACACACACTTCACAGAGCAAACTTTTACTCCATCATTGTGTCCTGGTATTATATAATCTTTATTGAAAAGCTTGTCACAACTCACTAATGGATTGGTGAGTATGGTTTGAAAACACTAGTGGAAGGTTAGGCGGCTTGGGAGACAGAGTGGATAGGAAGGGCTCTGAGTGCGGCTCCCCTCCCCAGGGGAGGAGGGACAGGCAAGGACGGGCTCACTGTATGGCCGCCCACCGAGGTAGGGAGCTGAAGGGGAGTGGGGCTCCTGCTTCAGGATGTGACATGCCAAGTCTGGATGCTTTGGGAGGCTCAGGGATGCCATCGCAGGCTCTCCAGAGCTCAGGAGAGAGGACAGTGGCAGACAGCTTTGAGGGGCTTGGATATGTTGGTTTTGGCTGCAGCAGTAGTGAGGGAATTTGCAGAGGCAGCAGAAGGTACTGTGAAAAGTGAGCTGAGGGTAGAAACACAAAATTGACCTGGGCGAGATGGGAAGAGGGTTTTTTGTTTGTTTTCGAGACAGGGTCTTGTTTTTTTTTTTTGTAGTTCAGGCTGGTCCCGAGCTCACTACATAGCCCAGGCAAGCTCCAACTCACAGCAATCCTTTTGCTTCTGCTTTCCAAGTGCTGGGATTACAGGCGTGAGCGTGAGCCACTCTGCCCAGCACTGTAGTATGTGATTACTGGAGATCAAACTTGGGACCTTGCACTAGCAGGGCAGGTGCTAAAACAGCTGAGCTAACTCTCTGGCCCAGGAAGACATGTGAAATACAGATAATGTGGCAAATATTGAAAAATATAAGATGAGAAAACAATCATTATGTTCCCAAGAAAATATTTGTATATTTCATTTGACCCCACAGCTAATGCTTTGGCAAACTTCCCTGTAAGGGCTTTGGTGGATTCTAATAGGCTTGTGATCTAAGGGTGAAAGGACACAGTAAAGAAGGAGATCAGAGAGGAAAGAGAAAAGGAGGAGGAAAAGAAGAAGGGGAAGGAGTAGGAGAAGTGGAAGTAGAAGGAAGAGGGGAGAAGAAGAGGAAAAAGGAAGAAGAGAAAGGAGAGGAAGAAGGAGAGAAAAAAAGGAAGAGGAGTAAAAGAACGAGAAGGGGAGGAGGAGGAGAAGAGGAAGAAGAGGGATAAAGTGCACAGTGGAGTGACTGAAGAGAAGGTTGGGGCCAGATTTGGCCTGGCTGCAGCAGGGAAGGCTTGGCCAACGTGGTTCACCATGCTGTGCAGATGGGGGAACAGAGACAGAGGGGCTGGCACTAGTAGGGCCTCTTTCAGAGTTGAATAGGAGGCTACTGGCTATGGGTGAAGAGGACACTGGGGCTGAGAGAGAAGACATGGCTGGAACAACTGCCAAAGAGGTGGGGCTAATAAGGGAGGTTAGAAAGGCTCCTTATAGCATTCTTCTGCTACTCTGCCTTATGTGCAGTATGTGAGGAAGCTCTCCCTTTTCTATGCCCCTCTATGTGCCCCATTCTTTTGCCCCTCCTATGGCTTTTGGCTGGTACAGCAAATATGAAGTTTGCCCACCTTTTTTGTACACTTTGGAGAATCACCCAAAACTTAAAAATTCAGCTTTCCAGAGCTTAAGTTCCAACTCTGATTTTCGGGGGGTCAGGTAGGGGTCTGAGATGCAGCTTGGGCAACAGAATTTTTCAAAAAATCTCTTTAATGGTTTTAATTGCATTCAGCCTAAGAACAATTGACTTAGCTTTTTCTCAAAGGGCCACATAGTAGATTTTTTAGGCTTCTGGGCAACGACATCTGCATGCTGCAGTTTGCCCATCTTCGATTTTCATGATGGGTTCTTGGATCTTGGACAGCATCAGATTCACCTGGAGGGCAGGTATGACCAAAGATTGTTAAGTTCAATTCCAGATTGAGTAGTGGGGCTGGGGTAGGCTGAGAATGTGCACATCAGCCAGGTTCCCAGGTGATGTTGATGTGGCCAGTCTGGGAGCATCCTTTGAAAACCCCTGTTTACATACTACTGTCTCATACTGAGGCATCTGCTTTTGTGTTATCATTGATGTTCTGTCTGATTAGAAGTGCTTCTTCCTAATCAGCCACTGCCAGTTTACAATTCTTTACAGTGAAGACTAAGCTTGTGATGATCCTTCTTAAAACCTCTTCATGCTTCCTGTTTCTCATAGGGGGAAAATACCCAAACTCTTCATGCAGGATGTGTGATCCTATCTATTTTTATGTCTACCCCTTAAACAAGCAGATGTCCCATCTGCTCATTTACTTGATATCTTGCACCACTCCAGCCTATCGCTGCTTTGATTCCTACTCTTTCTCCTGCCTGCAGTGCCCTCCTGGGCCCTGACCTCCAGCCTAAGTTGTCTTCTTCAGTCTTTCAAGACTCAGTCTGAGTGACATTTTACTAAGGATTCTCTTCCAGGGCCATATTTCCCTCCCAGAGGAAACAGACCGTACTCTGTCTTGCATGCTTCTACTGTAATGGGCACATGGATTTAGTCAATGCATCTTCAACAACTTTTCTCCACCTCTGCCATTTACCATTGATCATTGATCTTTGTATACTAGCTCCTGACTCACAGACATTAAAGAATGTCAAACCTGGAACACAAGAACAAAGGGACCACCACTGCATGAGCCTGGGAAACTCCATTCCACAAAGCTATGATGCAGATGAGGCTGGGGAGCAGAGCGTCCTGGCAGGGAGGGATGAAAGAGCTGGGCCGACACGAGTAGCTCATGGAGTCTGGAGGCTTCGAGGTCAGGCAGACCAGGATGGCCCTGCGGCTGGGCAGCTGAAGTGGGTGAAGGTGAAGTTGGGGAGCAAGGGAGGTTGTGATATGGGTGTGAGAATCCCTGGGGAAGATCACAGGCATGGAGGTGGGAGGATGGGGAGTCACCCTACTCTCTCAGGGCATTGAGAGAAAGGACAGAACAGCTGGAAAAGGTATTTGGAATCAGTGCTGACTGGTTCAGAGTGAGCCTTCAGGGAAGGACTGAGACAGGTGCGAGACTTGGAGCTGCTGGACGTCTGTCACCAGCTTTTGCCTCTCTCCCCAATTTGTGTTCCAGATCAAGTTCTCCAGCTGCTCCTGCAAGGCTGGAAAATGTATGGGGGAAATGTGTATTACTTTTCTCAAGTCAAGAAGTCTTGGCAGGAAGCAGAGCAGTTCTGTGTGTCCCAGGGAGCCCACCTGGCATCAGTCACCTCTCAGGAGGAGCAGGTCAGAGTTGCAGGTGTGGGCGGGGCTGATGGAGTTTGTGCGTGGCAGGGATGTGGTGCTTTGGCTCTCCCCTCCTGGGCAGAGACCTCTATGTCTCTTCTGTTAGGCAGGGAGCAAATATTCATTGAATTCCAGTGAGCACCTTGGCCTAGAGGTAGAAGCACGGACAGTAACCCCACAACCTCAGGGAGTGACAGCAGGGAGGGAGGCAAAGGAAGGTGGCACTGGGTGGCAGCTCTTGAATGTCAGGGATCTTAAAATGTCTTCATGCCTTTGCTTGTGTCAGGCTTCCTTTCTAGCAATCAATCCTGATTTTTACGGCACCTACCCAGGTGGCTGTGGAGGCTCATGAACTAGACCTGAGATTGCTCCCTGGGTAGCAGACATACCTAGGATTCTGAGGGCCGTCAGAGGTGATGTGGTCCCAGCAAGACCAAATGCTCAGGTCCTTGTCAGAACCTGCCAGGTTATTAACATAGTACCACAGAAGGTTTGTTCAGTTTGACTTACAGAACTGCCCTCTCCTTGCCGCTCGTCTCTCTGTTGTTACAGGGCTGTGGGAGGGCACACTACTTTGTGAAACATCTCACTAAGCTGTAGCCAGGACTATGTTTGTCCCCAGAAAGCACTTTCCCTGAAGGGTAGAGACTATTTAGGAACAGTCAACATGGGAGAAGCTGGGCTTCCCCTGAGGGGTCCTGCTGCTGTCTAGGTCCTGTGTAAGCCTTGGGAGGTGCAGAGCGGGCCCAGCTCCTGCAGACAGGATTCATCCGGTGGGACTACTGACTTGTACACAGGCTCACACATAGCACTGCCATTTTCCATAGGCATACCTGGTACAGTTCACAAGTGCCACTTACTACTGGATCGGCCTCACTGACAAGGGTACTGAGGGCTCCTGGCGCTGGACAGATGGGAAGCCATTCAACAAAGCCCGGAGCACAGGGTGAGTGCAGCCACTGTCTGGCCCTCTCCCAGGCACTCACCTTGGCTGGCCTGGCTAGAGATTCCCATAAATCCCCGTAAGTCCTGTGTGTGTATCTTGCCTCGGTTTAGTGTTGTGTGTGTGGTGTATGGTGGTGTATGTGAAGTCTGTGTCTGTGAGATGTATAGTGTTATGTAGTATGTGATATGTGTGTGGTGTATGTGGTACATGATAAGTGTGTGTACATGATGAGTGTGGTATGTAATATGGATAGTACATGATATGTATGCAGTGTTGTGCTATGTATGTGTGATATGTGTGGTATGTTTAATGTCCACAGAGGAACACCAGGAAAAGACAGGTCTTGGCGTGCCTGCGAGTAGGTCTTCTTGCTTTTTTGTTTCCTAGTCTCTGTCCTCTTCAGACCTGGTCTTACGGGCTGCCCTCACTGGAAGCCATCTGCGCACGAACTCTGGGCTAGGGACTTGCAGCACACAGGGTGCTCCTTCCTGGCCCTGGCCCCTCAGTAACTAGGGACACTACAGCAGAGCTACACTCAGGCTATCTCTGGCTTCAGCCCTGTCCCAGTTCTGGAGCTTCTAGGAGATGAGGGACCCACGTTACTGCAGCTCTTTATGCCCCTCCAGGGGGAAGGTACACTTGCTTTGTTCCTTACAGGTTTTGGGAGAAGAATCAACCAGACAACTGGCGACATGGGAACGGGCAGTCTGAAGACTGTGTCCACATTCAGAAGAAGTGGAATGACATTCAGTGCAACGCCTCCTTCCAGTGGATCTGCAAGAAGGAAATAGACCTGGGAGGGGCCTGAGGGGGCCTGGAGACGGGCCCTCTCCACTGCTCCCTCCTCCCGGACCCCAAACGCAGCCTGTACCTGCAGCCTTCCACTGGCTTCTGCTTCCTGCCTTGTCTTCACTTGGCCCTGTCAAACCTATTCACCTTGGGGGGCCCAGTGGGACCAGCAGTTCCCCCAGGAAAGAGCTGTGCTGAGCCTTTTTCCTTCAGCAACCAGCACAAGCCTATGAGAAGCACAAGTCTTCAATAAAAACTCACTTAATGAACTTGAACTCATGTCTGCTTGTCCCTGTGACAGCCACAGCGTTCGCCGTCCCTGGCTTGTTTTCTTTCCTTTGATGCTCCTTCGTCCTGAAACACGCACAGTGTCCTCCAGTCCTGAATGGTCTACTTCATCGGATTCAGCAATGCCCAGCAATTAGTGGCACATGTTCCTGGGTGTGTCTGGGGGATCCAGGAGGCTCGGCCTAGATCCTCGCACGGTCCTTTGCCTGTTTCTGTCGGGCACTGTTCCTTGCCCACTTCCTGGCTGCTGGGAAATGGGCAGCTGCGCTCCCTCGTGTCCTTCTCCGTGATGTTAGTGGTGTGGAGCCAGCTGAGGACAAACCGAACACGCGAACCTAGTAAACTTAAGTTATGACATCCAGCGAGCTGACTAATATGCGTGGTAACTTTTAGCTACTTTGTTGAAGACAGCAGAAGTTTAACACAAATACAGGGACTTCTAAGGGGTACAAGGTCCCAGGAAGTTCCTGCTACCCCATTGCTTCGGGGGTTTCCTTTGAGTGCACCTGGGGCTAGATCCGGATTTTTTTTGCCTTCTAAATCACTACAACAACCTATATCTTTTTCTTCCCCTGGGCCTGGGCCGCATGTCCTCTTAACCCTCAGATCCCTGTTTCTCACTCTGGCAACCCATTTATCTGGCCTCCATTTATCATTTTAACCTAGAACAGGAAGCTTTAGAGCAGTTTTGGGCCAGACTTGTAACAGGACCCCTTCTGCGCATGCCCAGGGAGGTCTCTCTTGACATAGCTCCCCCTCTTCGTGCTCTCAGTCTCCCCACTCACACTTTTCTCTCCTCAGCACGATGAGAATGTCCTGTGTTGCTCAGGACTCTGCCCTGCACTGTGGAAAGAGCCTCCGGGAAGAAACCCGGTGTAGTCTACATAGCCTTAGGCTCACCCGTCTGCGTCCGCAGCTCAGGAACTCGGGACCAGTTTGTTCTGCCTCTTGTCCAAAGCCTGAAAACAATTGTTTCACATCTGTTGTCCAATCTTCTAGCTGTTCACACCAAAAAGAGTTTATCCACTTATTCCACAATGACCAGAGTGGGGAATGTGTTATATATTTTACGTTTTTTTCTTTTAAGTTTACTGGTACATTTTAGGTGTACAGTACGATCACATTCATTTTTGGGGATTTGAACCCATAAATGCTATGTCTTGGTTTTTGATTTTTACCTATTTCCCTTCCTTCCCTTCTCCCCTCTCCCTACTTACAGGAATTTTGTTTCCATTTTTTCCTTCTTTTCTCATACCTTTTTCCTTTTTTCTCTTCCTCCCTTCTCTTACCCTTTTAGACCTTTTCTTCCTATTTTATATTTTCTGTTATACATTTTGGTCCTCATTTACTCTTGCCATTCCTCACAGCAGAGAAACAATTTGGTATTTACATGTATCCTATTTATTTCACTTAAGAGTATGACTTCAATATGTATCCATTTAGGTATAAATATCTCTGATCATTTTTTATGGTTGAGTAGTACTCTATTTTATTAAAAAGAAAAACACTTCTTTTCTCTCTTCTTTATCCAGTCTCCAGTTGGTGGGTTTTGGGGCTGTTTCCAAGATTCAGCTGTTATAAACTGTGCTGCTATAAACATGGCTGTGCATATATAGCTGTGGTGTGATGCTTTTAATTCTTTTGAGAAGATATCCAGGAGAATAACTGGGTCATATAGGACTCTGTGAAGTGTCTGTTAATTTCCCAATTTCTTGACTGTGTCTTTAATTCTAGGTGGCTTAATTCTTTTGAGCTTTTTATATATTCCAGATTCTAGTCTTTCTGGGGAGTAGCTTGAAAAATTTTTCCTCCATTTTGTAGGTTGTCTCTTCATTCTACTAATTAATTCTTTTGCTGTGCAGAAGCTTTTCAATGTAATGTAGTATGTTTATTGCTGCTATTTCTTGTGTGACTGAAGTTCTGTTTATAAAATCATTTCCTACACTTCTGTCTTGAAGTGTTTCACCTATCTTGTAGTGTTTGATAGTGTTTTCTATCAGAATGTTTAATGTTCCTGCTTTAATGTTTAGATCCTTGATCCATTTTAATTTAGTACTTAGTGAAAGATAAAGGTCCAATTTCATTCTTCTGCAAATAGATAACCAGTTTTCCCACCACACTTATTGAATAAGCTCTTTCCTCCAACATATGCTTTTGGCCCTTTTGTTAAAGATCAAATAGTTGAATATGTCTGCAGAGGTTTCTGTATCTTTAATTCTGTTCCATTGATCAATGTATCTGTTTTTGTAGCAGTACCATGCTTTTTTTTTTTTTTTTTTGAGACAAGGTATCATTTCTGTAGTTCAGGCTGGCATTGAGCTTGCTATGTAGCCTAGGCTAGCTTTGAACTCACAGCAATCCTCCTGTCGCTGCAACCTAAGTCCTGGGATTACAGGCATGAGCCACCAGGCCCAGCAATGTTGTATGTGCTTACCAGGGATCGAACCCCAGACCTTGTGCTTGCAAGGCAGGCACCAGAACCACTGAGCTAAATCCTCGACCCTATCTTTCTACTTTCTGATGTCCTCTTCAATCTCCTTCTTCAGAGTACTATAGTTTTTTTTTTTTTTTTTTGTAGAGCTTTTTCACTTACTTGGTTAGGTTAATTCCTAGATTTATTTTTCTTCAAGCTATCGTGAATAGTATTGTTTTTATAATTTCCTTTTCATTGAGTTCATGATTGGTGTACACAAATGCTAATGACTTTTATATGTTGATCTTGTATCTGCTATGTTTCCAGAATTGGTTTTTAATTTTATGAGTTCTTTTGGTGGAGATCTTTGGGTTTTCAATATAAAGTATCAGGTCATCTGCAAATAATGATAATGTGAGTTATTTCTCTCCTATATGTATCTCTTTTTTTCTTTTTGATTAATTGCTCTGGTTAATGTTGCAAGTACTGTATTGATTAGAAGAAGTGATAGTGGACATCTTTGTCTTTTTTTTTTTTTTTTTTTAACCATACTGGGGATTGAACTTAAGCTTTTAGTTTCCAAGGCAGGCGTGGTACCACTTAAGCTACATACCCAGTCCTGGACTTCTTTGTCTTGTGCCTGATTTTAGGGGGAATGCTTTTAATTTTTTCCATTTTAGTATAATGCTGGTTATTGGCTTGTCATAAATAGCCAATGCTATATTTAGGTGTGGTCCTTTTATGCCTGTTTTCTTCAGGGATTTTTCATCATGAAGGGGTGTTGGATTTTGTCAAAAATCTTTGCTGTGTCTATTGATATGATCATGTGGTTTTGACCTTGCTTCTGTTTATATGATGTGTTACATTTATTGACTTACATATGTTGGACCATCCTTGCATATCTTGCATAACCAAGCCTACTTGATCATGATGTATCATATTTTTGATAATGTGATGCATTCTCTTTTCTTACATATAGTTGAGAATTTTTGCATGTATGTTCATTAAAGAGACTGGCCTTATAGTTCTCTTTTTTAGTTGGGTCTTTATCTGGTTTTAGGGTCAGGGTGATACTGTTTTGGGAGCACTCTTTCACTTTCAGTTTCTTTGAAGAGCTTGGGGAGTATTGATGATATAATATCCTTAAAGACTTTATAGAATTCAGCAGGAAGCTCATTCACTCCTGGGCTTTTTTTTTTTGTAGATTCTTTATTATTGAGTCTATTTATTGCTTTTTATTAGATTGTTAAGCATATTTACATCTTCTTGTGTTAATTTTGGTAGTCTAGGAAACTGCCCATTTCTTCAGCATTTGCTTTTTTTTTTGAGACAGGGTCTCACTTTGTGGTTCAAGCTGGCCCCGAGCTCAGCCTCGAACTCACATCACAGAAATCCTCCTGCCTCTGCCTCCCAAGTGTTGGGATTACAGGTGTGAGCTACCACGCCCGGCACTGTGGTGTGTGGTACTGATTGCTGCTGGGGTGAGTCTCCACACCCAGTATTGTATGTGGTTACTGGGGAATCGAACCCCGGGCCCTTGTGCTTGCAAGACAGGCACCGGAACCACTGAGCTAACTCCCCGGCCCGGGAATATAATTTTTTGAAGTGGCTACTATCTTCTGGGTAATGTTTGTTGTGATTTCATTTTTTCACTTCTAATTGCATTGAGGTGAACCCCTTCTCTCTCTTGGTGGGTCTACCTAAGGGCTTATATACTTTATTTATTTTTTCACAGAATTAGCTCTTTGATTCATTGATTTTTATTTTATAGCTGTTTTAGTCTCAATTTCATTGATTTTTGCTCTCATCTTTATGATTTCCCTTCTTAATCTTGGTTTGGGGCTGCTTTGTTGTTGTTTCACAAATATCTAAAGGTTTCTCATAAGGGTATTTATTTGGGCTTGCTCTGTTTTCCCAGTGTGAGCGTTGGCTGTGATGTATTTTCCTTTTAGGACCATAGTGTCCCATGGGTTTGGTTGAGTTGTACGATCATTGTCATTCACATCCATAAAATTTGTAATTCTTCTTTGACCCATTGGTTTTTCAGGAGTGTCTTATTTTTTCATCTATTTTGAAGGATAGCTTTGTTGGCAAAATTAATCTGGGTTGGAAATTATTTGCTCTTAGAGCTTGAAATACTTCGCTCCAATCTCTTGGTTTCAGGGTTTATGCTTAGAAGTCTGCCATGATTCTAGTTGGTTTACCATAATTTGTGATTTTTTTTGTTTTTGTTTTTCTCTGGTTAGCTTTAAAATTCTATGTTTTTATTGGATATTTCTGAATTTAATGAAGGTGGTGAACTTCTTTCACCACAATTGTTCGGTGTGCTGTGAGCATTTCTTACTTTTATTTTAAACACATATCTGTTAACATAATAACTATCAGTAATAATTCTCTAAACATGTTTTTGCTTTTAATTCCCTTAATAAAAACTTAGTCATGGTATTTTAATGTGTTGCCAGACTTGATTTCCTGGTAGTTTATTTATTTGTTTTTATATCAATTAGCCACAAATGTGAGTTTTGGGTATGTGTTTCTGTGTGTGTGTGTGTGTGTGTGTGTGTGTGTGTGTGTGTGTGTGTGTGTGTTTTCTCTGTATATATTTCAACTCTTTCTGTTAAGGTTTTCCTAGCCATGTATCAGTTGATGCCAACCATAAATAACATGTTCTACTTTTGGGAATTTACTGAGATTTCTTTTGTGAACTGTTGTACTCTTGCTTGTTAATGAATCTTCTATTGGAATATTTTATTAGATTAAGTTTATTATTTTGATTATGCAAATATTCTTTATCCTGACTTATGTTTTCTCAACTCATTCTATAAATTTCTCTGAGAGGATTTCTTTTTAATACTCTGACTATGTTTATCATTTTGTCACATAGTCTTATTTGCAATAAATTTTATTTATACATCTCAGAATTGCTTTGTTTAATGTCTAAAGATTTATGATCATTAAATCCACTTGAAAAATTTGACTTTATGTAAATACTCCATTGAGGAACATTTATCATTCCTCTACTATGTATCAAGCACCCTTCCAAGATTTTGGGATTCAACAGTGAAGAACAACAGCTCATGAGGCCAGCTTTTTAGTGGAGGAAAGAAGTAGTTAGGACCCTCAGTTCCTAGGAGTGGTCTTGTGGTGCTGGAAATCCAGAGCTGTTCATCATCAGTCTGATCAGCCATCGTCTATGGTCTTAAAACAATGGCGAGGTGGCAGGGCAGGCGCAGGTCATCATGAAAGGCCCTTCCTTTCTATCGTCTGGATCAGTTCTCATGCTTATGCTGCCCTCTTCTCCACAGGATGTTCTAAAAGTTTCAGTTTCCCCAAGAGAGAAGCAGATGAGCAAGTTCTCCACAGACTGACCGCTCCGGAGCCATCTGGTAAGACAGAAGTCATCAGCTCAGTTGGGGAAAGCGGCCAACTCCTCACCCTGGAGTAACTGCCCAGCCAGCTTTCACTGGGGAATGCTATACACGGGCAGTTTTTGTGACATGGGTTGCTTTTGTGGCCCCAGAAGGCTGTGACAATTCCACAGCACAGGGTATACTACTACCATAGCCGCCTCTCTCAGGAATTGTCTGTCATTCTGTGTGTAAGGATCCAAACTGATAGACACTGGGATTCCACACATTTTGATTTAAAGGAAAACCTGACCCTAGCATGACAATGGTCATGCAGTGACCTCTCAGGCCTGATTTTTGGGGATGGGTAGCAGTTTCTTAACCAAGTGAGAGAGCACATCATGGAGGAAGAGCAGTCTGAGGATGAGGGAAGTCAGTAGTTTAGAAGAAGAAGTGTATGTTTGGTCAATAACTTTGAGTGTTGTCTACCAATTAATTCCCATTCCCTATGTGCTGAATGAATACAGTATTTATCATCCATATACACATTTTGGGCCCAGGCCTAACCCTCGCTGTGGGGTACCATGCCTGTTGGAAAGACCACTCTGCCCCTTGCTGTATTGCTCTCACCAGAGCCAGTTATACACACGTTCTACTACTGCCTCCAGGAATTCTTGCTACAACTCAACAGCAAATAATCTGAGCTGTCAGACTGTGTCTCAGTCTGTGTTTACCCTCTTAGTTGAGAAACTGCTCCCTGTCCTTCAAAAATCAAGCCTGGGAAGCCACTGCATGACGACTATAATGCTAGAGTCAAGTTTTCCCCTAAGTCAAAAGGTGTGGAATCCGTGTCCTTCAGTTTCAGTACTCATACCCAGTAAGACAGAAAATCTCTGAGAGTGAACAGTGAGAGCACCAAGCCTTAGTGAGAATCATGGAGAAGTGAAGAGGCCTGAGCTGTTCTTGGAAGCTGTGAGGATCCAGATACTTAGAAGAAGTTCCTGTCAGTGGGGCCTCAAGAAGGCCATCGTGGCTTTCTCCTACCAGACAAAGCGTAAGCAGCAGGAAGTCCACCGCACAGGTAGGTCTCTTGGCCCCTCATGTACTTCCCAAAGTAGCTACACCTGTTGCCTTTTGATTCTTTTCACAGCCCTGCCTTTGTTGCAATCTTCCTCATAGACCTAATAAGCTGCATAAATCCCAGGCCTCAGAATCAAGGCCCTTCAAAGTGGCTCCTGTACATCTTTCATCATATCTCTCAAATGAGATCCCAGGAACTGAGCCAAGTGTCCTACTGCCTCCTCAGCAAACTCTGATGTAGCTTCTGCACTGGTGCTTGGACCACCCCTCTGCCTGGTCTCTTAGGATTTGTCTACATAAAATCTGAGTTTCTGGACTTCCTCTGACTCATAAATCACCACAGCCAGCCATTACAGCCTTCACTTACAACACTGAGGGGAGTTACACAAGACAGGAAAGATGTGTGGTGATAGACCCAGGTCCTCTAAGTTCAGCTTTTCCCTCTTAGGTTTGAAAGCTGATTACTTCTGTTTTATGTCTTAGTTTCCTCTTTTACAAAGTAATTATAGCTAGAGAACCTCCCTCTTGGAGCTGTTGTGGGAACTAAGTTATTGAACAGGATGAGTTTAGAGTCTCTCAGGGACACAGACCCCACTGTCCAAGCATCAGCTGTTACTGTCCTGCAGATGGGCTGGTTGGCGCCTCACTTCCTTCCAGTCATGGGGAATTTGAGTGACTTGCTCAAAGGTCATGCCAATTCCTGTGCTGCAGAAGCTCCTTGTCTTGGGCCCATAATCCACTGCTAGCACCCTACAGACCCTGATTTAGTCTCAGCTTTTCTGCCATTCCCAGGGCTCTACACTTCTATTGAGCCCTTCACAAGACTCTCAGGTATCTTTCTGTGCTATGGGGCTCTGAGGCCCTGCAGCATGAATGAGCAAAACTTGAGCTGAGAGCCCGTGGGGGAAATGACCTCCCCCAGGTCTAGGGGCATCTGTGTCTGTTCCTCTTCTCTGTTTTCTGTAAAGCACACTTCTGATTCATTGTTGATCTTGCAGCCGTGTGGCCAAGACACGAACCCCAGTTTGTGTGTAGTAGGAAGTGCAGGAAGGTGAGGCCCTCAAAGGACAGACCAAGGGTTCTTTTCTACTTTAAGTTAATTTGTCACACAATGGCCTTCCAGACCTGATTTATTTTAGGGGACAGGGGTGCACTCCTAATTCTAAGTGAATAAAGTAGTTGAAATTTTGAATGAAAAAAGGTGGATTGTGGTACTGGGGAACTGATCCCAGGGTCTTTAAACTATACTACAACCCCAGTCCTTTAACAAATTTTTATTTTGAAACAGTCTCACTAAGTTGTTATATTGCCCAGGCTGGGTTTGAACATGTGACCCTCCCGCCTCTGTCTCTCAGAGTGCTCAGACCTTTAAAAATGTCACTTAAGTCTGTACAAAGGACAGTTCCTCTATGAAATGGTATGGAACAGTCTTTGCATTTCCCTTTCAGGTACCTAATAAGGCACAGAAAAATCAAAGCTGAAAACAGCAACAAAAACCAAGATGGCAGTGACTCCACTGTCAGATATTTTCCCGTGTCTATGAAACACCCAGTGGATTTGAGCAAGCAGTGGACAGACCCAGGCCGAAGGGCATCCCACAGAATGAAAATCTTCTTCTACTCAAGCTGCTCAGCTCAGGAAGACAGGGCAAAACTGAAGAGATGTTACAGAATGAAGGTGACAGGATGACAAAATACGACCTATGTTCCCAGACCGGATCCTGGCCAGAGAGAAGACGTTACAGAGAAGGCTGGCAGAATTTGGAGAGGTCTGTGGGCTGGAAGATGGCAATGCACCAGTGGCAAATTCTTCGTTTGAAAGGTGACGTTGTGTTTGTAGAGGAGTGGCTTTGCTTAGGAGGAAATACCCTCTGGAGTACTTAGGGGGACATCATGCCTGCAAGTTAAATAATCTATAAAAAGAAGAGTCGAGCAGGACACCATGGAGTGCACCTGTATTTCCAGCTTCCTGTCAGGTTGAGGCAGGAGGATCACTTGAACCCTGGTGTTCTGTTCCAGCGTAGGCCCCACAGTGAGACCATGTCCTGCAAATATAAGTAAAGATTCTGCAAATATCTTGGAAAAAGGATAGTGAACTAGTCATAAAAAGAAGGAATTGGAACAAATGTGAAAAAGTTAAGAAGGAAAGAATGAAGTAAAGGAAATACTGCAGCTTTTTGTAACTTTCTGCAGCTTTTATTTCAAATTGAATTTTTAAAAACGTGTCTTTGCAGCCATTATTTTTTTCTGTGTGGAGGTATATATGTATATGCATGTAGACATGCCCATACATCATGTATCCAGAAAATCATGCCTGAACTAGAATTTTGGCGTTTGTTGCCTACCATATGGATTTAAAAAAAAAAAAAAAAAAACCCAATCAACCAACCAAACAACTTCCCGGTGATTCCAGAGCGCAGGAAAAGTAAGCCAAACTGCCCCCCCTCCCCCTCAGGGCTGCTAATCCAGCCAGAGCACTATCACCGCCGCGGCCCCCAGGTGGTCGAGCCCGCCCGCCCCGCCCCGCGCGGGCCTCGTGCGGCCGCAGGTGCGGCAGGTGCTGCGGTGAAAGGCCGGCCCGCCCGCACCTCCGCGCGCCGCCATGGCCTCCGCGTCCGCGTCCCCTGAGTCTGGCCCCGCGCGGCTCGCGGTCCTGGGCGCCCCGCAGGCCGAGGTGCTGGAGGACGTGCTTCGAGAGCAGTTCGGGCCGCTGCCCCACCTGGCCGCCATCTGCCGGCTCAAGCGGCTGCCCTCGGGCGGCTACTCCTCCACCGAGGACCTCCAGCTGGTGCTGGAGCGACGGCGCGTGGCCAATGCCAAGGAGCGCGAGCGGGTGAGGGGCCCGCGGGGCCACCGCGGCGTGGCCGTTCTGTGTCGCGCTCCCCACCGCCCGGTTGTCCCCGCGCACTGCCCTCCCGAGGCGCGGGTCTGTCGGCCACGGGCTGCACGCGCGACAGTGGCCGCGTCGCCCGCACCTACGTCCCGCCGCTCGTTCGCCGCCGCCGCCCCTGCTGACCCCTCGGCCTCGTGTAGGAACCAGGGCCGAGGAGGAGTCGCGGCCCGGCAAGTTCAGTAACTCTCCCTTGGCGGGGGCTTTGCAGAGCTTGGCCCGTGGGAGATGCGCCTAAGTCACCGCCGTGGGCGCCTAGGTGCGTGCGCGCAAGTGTCCCCGACTGCTGCTGGCCCGGGGCGTCTGTGCGGGAAGCAAGAGCGGGTGAGGGGAGAAGGGACCTTTCTTCCCTTGACAGCAGGCATCCAACTTAGAAACTCAACCATTCGTGGCTCAAGTGCTCTACCACCGAGCCGTGTCCCCCAGCCACGTTTACGTACGTTACAGGAAAGAATCACTGCCTCAGTTTGCGCCCCAGGTCCCACACAAGTGGTGAGAGAAAGCGGAGAAAGTGACTTCCAGTCAGGCGGGCAGAGTAAGGCGTGGGGACTGGTCTCGCGGCCGTGACTAGAGTGCCATCTGCTGGTGGCTTTCAGCATCTTAGGTCAGCTTGTAGGATCCAAGTTGGCGGGTCAGGCACTTAGTTTTCTCTGGATGTGGATGCCTGAGAAGACATCCCCGACAGGGAGGGATTGAAAACTGAAAGGCGGAAGGCTGCAGAGAGCCTTGAGGCCTAGGACCTG
>PVIR01008875.1:0-55539 GCA_004026965.1 Petromus typicus | reverse complement strand
TAAGGTGAAAAGGGACAATGTTGGGATTGTAACAAAAAAGTAAGGAAACAAATTTTATGTATATGGGGGGGTGGTAGGGTGGGTAGGGCTATGGGAAAAAATGAGAATTAAGTTGTGTCTTATACTGGTACAAATCCCCATTATGGAGTGCAATCATGATGTGTATATTTAATGTACCAATAAAGATAAAAAAAAAAAAAAAAAAAAACCAAGGCTTTGTGGTCTGGGTTGTGAGGCTCAGGGTCATCTTGTCTTGCATAGACAAGCCTGAGAATTTGATCCCTGGTGCCACCTAAATAAACAAAAAATTCATAAAAAGGGAGCATCTATGAGGCCATCCACACAGGCCCTGACCCGGTCTATTTGTGTCCTTTTACGAGGTTAGGACACAGTCAGAGGCCAAGGGCTCCCCCACCTGTGAGAGGAACAACTGTGGGGTGAGGCACCAGAGTGAGGCCGTCGGGATGTGAAGGAAAAGAGGCTTCAGAGAAGCGGCTTGCCAGCTCCTCAGACTCCAGCTTCTGGCCTCTAGAACTGTGTGAGAATAAACTTCTGCGGTTTAAGCCATGCAGTCTGTAGTGTTTTATTATAGTTGTCCTGCAAGGCTAACATGATGAGTGAACATACAATAATAATTGGCTCCCTAGCATTACATTGCAATATGTGATAAAGAAAGAATATGTGTCCAGACTTGCTGGTCACCCCACAGCCAGAGAGGGCATCAAAACAGCCACATAAAGTAACTGCTGCTCAGTACCTATGGCTTTATTTTCACTATGTCATCTCTCTCGCTTACCTACCCATGATCAATCCCATTCATATTACCTCTACATTTCATCATTGGATCAGAGGCCCTGGGCCTCTATCCTAAAACCAGAGCCTTCGAAAGCGCTTCAGGGTCAAAGTGCCACTGTCCAGTCCCCTTGTCTGGACTGTGACCTTCCCATCCCCAACCCAGGCCTTAAGACCTTTCATAGTCCAGCCACTTCGTACATCTCCCAAGAAGCCCTCGCCAAGTGCACCAGTGAGATAACCCTCACCCGTTTTGAATCCACTAAACTTCTACAGTCTGAAATAAGAAACCTAACAATTACCTACCAAGAAGGCCTCTTGTTCATTCTGTTTTGGTTTGTGGCCAGCTAGATGACAACTTTCTCAGGAACTGTTGGCAGAAGCGTCTCCTGTATTGCACAGCACTAAACATCACCCTTATATCACTTGACGAAACAAGACTTCCGGTTACGGACCCTTTAGGTAAAACTCGGACTTTGGAACCTAGACGGGAATGAGGTGGACTCTGTGCTGGTCCTCTAGCTCTCCTGCCTCCTCCTAAACTGTGAGGCAGATGATGAGGCGCTTGTGTACTTGTGTTTGTGTGTGCTCAAACACATGTGTACCTGTGTGCACGTGTGTATCCATGCCTACTTGATTTTCAACTGTTGCTTTGGATTTCAGGAAGCATTTTGTAGAAATTCTGCATCAGAATAAAGCCCTCTCTGCAGGATTATTTTGGAGAGCAATAATAATACATGTGAAAAGGCTTGGAGAAGTTAGAATGGCTTTCTATATGTAAGGTGTAATATTAGAAATGGAAAGCTTTAAGTGAGGTTAGAAAAATTGTTCTTAAGGGCAAGAAAAACGATGCAGTTGCCATTTTCATCTCCTTCAGGCAGTGTTTTCATGCTCACCCAGCCTCCTCCCACGTAAACGCCACCCGGGGAGCGACTGTTCTCAGAAGGGACCAGAGAAGGGACCCTGCACTTATCATTCTGCAGACTTCAGAGTCACAGCCACAGAACCAAAGGGACCCCCCAGTCACCGGCAAAGACAGGCCTTCCTGGAAACGAACCTTGTCTGAGAGGCTGGGGGCTCGGGGCTCACAGGATGACACTGTGGGTGTGTGATGTTTGGTGGAGCAGGGCTTCTGGCAGAGGAGCCCAGCTGCTGTGGCTCGCGTCTAAAAGTAGCCCTCAATGCTCTTGTGCTCAGGAGCGGAGCTTCTGGGTGGCAACAGGAATACTGATGGGCTCACAGCTCTGTCAAGCTGGCGGGTGCAGCCTGGTGGGAGGAGGAGGGTCTCCGTGAGCGTGGGGACCCTGCCTTCTCCCTGTCGGCCACACTGTGATCTTCCTCCTCTGCCAGGCCCTCTGCCACACCGCCCTTTCTTGGAGCCCGCTGAGTAAGGACTGAAACCTCTACAAACGATAAGCCAAAATAAACCTCCTCCTTTAACTAGAGGCTATTTTTTCCCCACAGTGAGAAAGTAACTAAAACACAGCCTTAACAGGAATATTGGGGGTCACTATACAACAGGGGTTATGGGCATTTAAAAACAAATTTTATTGTCTGCCACACTTATAATCTCATTCCTCGGGAGACTGAGGCAGGAGGACGGCAGCAAATTCAAGATCAGCTTTAACTATACAGCGAGGCCCTGTCTCAAATATCCAAAAATCATCTTACTTCTAATTCATTATTTTTCTGAATTATAAAAGATGACTGGGACCAGATGTAGCGGTGCACCCTCGTAATCCCAGCATTTGAGAGGCAAAGGCAGGAAGATTGTCACAAGTTTGAAGTCAGCTTGGGCTACACAGCCAGATCCTATCTCACCCACGCCCCAAAGTAAAAAGCACAGGGGAAAAGTTACAATCCATTTAGGAAGGCATACAAGATTTGAATAGATGCTATCATTTTCTCGGCTTGATACAGCCATCTCCCCAGGCCCAGATATCTGCTGCTGAGAGGTGTACATGCCATTAAAAAAAAAAAAACTTTTATGCATTTTTATGATCCTTTTTTCTACAAAAATGATACTGTTTTGTACCTTGCTTTGATCACTTAGTGGGCTTTTGATAACTGTGTATCTATACATAAAATCTGAATGAGCATAAAGCGCATTCCCCTGTATGTACGTACCAAGTCCAGCACGCCTCCAGCGACGACTGCGTGTGTGGCTCCCGATTCTGAGTGTTACAAAGAATCTCAAAATAAATACCCAAGTGGGGCTTTCAGAAGCGCTCTGCAGAGGACCTGAGCCAGTTTCTGTCTAAACACGGAGGGGACCTGGGGGGTCGCCCCAAAACTTCCATCTGAAACGACTGGAGGTGCGTTTTCACCCTTTAACCCCACTGCACCCTCCTTTCTTTTGTAAGTTAAGACATCACCCCCATTTTTCCTCAAGAGAGCATCATTCCGCAGTCACAAGGCCTTGGTCTGTGTCTTCCACCTCTCCTGGGCTTGCAGTGAGATTTTATGGCTATGTTTCCACATAGAAACCCCATGTTAATTCTCAGAAGTTCCCAATGCATGTGACAAAGTAAGTATCTGATTTCTCTGTACAGCCTGAAATCACTTGCCCTGCAGAAGCACCTAAGAACTAAACCACCTGCTCTACTTTCCTTCATTGGTCCAACTAAAAAAATAAATAAAACTCGGTGCCCTCAAGATAGCAGGCGCCGGTTGGCTGTACTCTGCCCACCTGGCTGTGGGCGCTCATGCCTCTCAGAGAGGATCTGCTCCAAGCTGTCTGTGGAGGCGGGGATGCAGAGGCTGGCGAGGAAGTCAAGACTGCAGCATCTCACATTTTTCCATGTGAGTCTTTCAAGCCTCATATCCATGTGGGCTTTAGTGTAAAGCTGAGTTAGTGGGATCCAACTGGCTTCTCAACTGAACTGAGAGTGGCTTCTACAGCTGTGCAGAGAGGAGCATGCTCCAACTGTGAGAAGTGAGCTTCCAAGAGCGCAGGCACTTACAGCATGCCATCTTCCTGCCCTGCTTCTATTCCCTCCAGTTCTGCCTGGCTCATGACAGTGGTCCATGGAGCAAACTGTGAGAACCGCTTGGCCAGAGGCCATCTAGCCTGGGTTTCTTGCAGAGGAACAATGTTCGAAATCACATGCAGCCTCCTCTAGACCATCTCTGGTGCTGCAGCTTTATGATTTCTTTCATCATTCACCTTGTTATGTACCACGGTCTTAGTCAGCTTTCCTCTCGCTGGGAGGAAATACCTGACATCCACTCTGTAAAGGAGGAGAAATGTATCTGCTTCATGTTTCCAAAGGAGTCAGTCCATGTTAAGCAGAATCCAAGGCAAGACCATGGCGGAAGGGTGTGGTGGAGCAAACTGCTTAGTTTTTGGTGGACAGGAAGTGAAGCAGGGGGACAGCAAGGAGGAGGAGGGGACAAGGAGCCGAGTAAAGATGGAGACCTCAGCCTCACATTCCTCTAGCCCACCCGCCTCGGTGGCTGGAAGGCTTTTCTGGCTCATGTGCTGTCCCAGCTTCCTGACAGGACAGCCGTAATTTACAGGGGTGGGTTTCATGCAAAGAACATTCCACCAAGAGTTGCACACCTGGGCTCTGGCCCCATGCTTGCCCACAAAGTGAGAAAATCACTTTGTCTCTCTCAACTATAAAACACAGGGATAAGGTCTCTCCTCACCATCTAAGGGACCCTAGAGCTCTAGGTCTGGGGTAAGAAGGTGCCTGCCGTTCTATGACTCCCAGGACTGTCACTTCTGTCCGACATGAACCACTTAGGGAGAAGCTGCTGCTGCTGCTCATCTCCTGGTACAGAGGGGACGGTGGGGGAGATCATTAGATGTCATTATGCGACATCAATGTGCATATGTACTCTGCTCTACACTGCCTTCACTTCTAACGTGGAAGGATGGGGATCCAGCTGTTGAAGTATCTGGAAGAAACTGGCTCCTAAAAGAAATCTCTCCAATGTCTGCCCTATCTGATCCAAGCCAGCACAATGTTAATTAGTAGAGGAAGTAGCTGGGGTGGTGGCCAGAAGACCAGGCAAGCTGGCCACCTGGCTTGGTTTATGTTTCCATCTGCCTGGCACATTTGTCAGCCTGGGCCTGACCTCTCTTTGAGAGGAAAATTTATAGTGATTTTTTTTCATGCTGCCTCCTCTTTGCTGGGTTGCTGAGCACATTCATAGCTGTAGTGGATAAAACATTTATATATAATGTTTATATGATAGGCATTTTTCCAAGTGCATTATAAATGTAGCTCTTTTAATCCCCCAAGCAACCTTATGAGATTTCAGTGAGGAAACTGAGGCACACAGTTAAGTCAACTCCCAAAGGTCAGATCACCATAAGTACTGGAGCCAGGATTCAAGCCGCCCTTTATGTTTTCTCTCCTGATGGCTATTCTGTGCACACGTGTGTTGCTTCCCCACATGGATCAAACTCATGGTTAGCAAGAAGCCCTCTTTTTCCTCAAAAAGGCCCTGCGCACAGAAATGTTGAAATAGATTTATCAATCAGGTAGTGAGGTCAGGAGAAAAAGACTAAGAAATGTGGCCCTAGGTCATCTGCGACACCTGGCCCAGCTCATTGGATCTTGCTAATTTCCTCACACAACTAGGGAAACTGATCCCAAGCTCAACATAACTTCACTCACCGTATGTGTCAGCAGAGGGTGACTCGCTCTGGAGGAACGTGAGCTTTTGTGAGCAGAAGGATACAGAGGTCAAGAAGGAAACAATTCAAGACCGGAGCATTACATCTCTTTCAACAGCAATCTCTGTAGCTTCCCAAGAGATCAGAAGTAATCCAGGAGCACAGCAAATGGTGGTCGGAGAGCCTAAGGGAGCCCGGAAGGCCCCAGCCATCACAGGCGCCCTCGCCCTGAGCATCCCCCCCCTGCTGGTGCCCTCCTCCTCCTCTCCTCTTGTGCACTTGAGAAATACTTGTTCATTCCTCTTTATCCATCCACCTCTGACTCCAAACTCTAATGAGAAAAGAACCACAGACAGAGGTGGACAAGGAGAAATACATCAGCTTTACTATGAGGAGGCCGGCTCGACAACTGTGGCTTGACTCCTCGCCATACTCAAGCTCCTCAGATGAGTGCCCAAGCCTCCGCAATAGCAAGGTTTTGCTCAAGGAATATCTGCATCTGGGTAGAAGGTGTGCCCACCCTGTGGGCCAGAGGAAGAAATCGAGACAGGCCTCCACACTGATCTCCTAGAGCCAGCCTTGGTCCCAGGCCTTGAACCCAAAGGCTGACCACACAGGAGAGTAGGGGAAGAGCTGTATGGTTTGGCCTCCCCTCCTCACCCAACCAGTGAGAGAAAACAGTCATTTCAGCACCTGTAGGCAGTGGGTCTCAACACCTCGTGGGCGAGGATTCCCTCAAACACAGCAGAAAACTTCTCACTTTCTGGACCTTTTTTGAGAACTCCAAGATAAGGACAGCAGACCGACCAACATCTGGGAGCCACACGAACTCAGGGCCATAAAATGTTGTGATCCAGGCCGTTCTGGGAACTGTGATTTCCATGGATCCTACCTAGAAACATTAAGAGCTGAACCACAGAAAGCAATTCATCATTTTTAAGAAAAGTATAGGTGAGTGTCGCAGGATCTCTGAGAAGATATTCCTAGGTTGAATTAGGACATCAGTGAGGAGAACACAGCTTCTGGCCTTCCTTCCTACCAAGGACCCACACTGGGGGTAAAATATTACATTAAATTTATATTTTAACTTTATATAAAACTGCATAAGCATTTTTCCTTCTTTTCAAGATAAAAGGAAGGGACCAAGGATTTAGCTCATTGGTCCCGGCATCTGCCTGGCAAACACAAGGTCCCGAGTTCTATCCTCAGTACCACATATCACAACGCTGGGTGTGGTGGCTCATGCCTATAATGTCAGCACTTGGAAGGTAGAGATAGGAGGATTGCTGTGAGTTTGAGGCTAGCCTAGGATACACAGTGAGTTCTGGGCCAGCCTGAACTACAAAGCTAGGCACTATCTCAAAAAAAAAAAAAAATAGGATAAAAGGAATATTTGCTTCATTCACCACAGAGCTGAATTACATGGAAATATAGAGATGGTTTCTGAAGGGCTGTCAACTCCATGAGTAGGTGGACATGAAAAGCTGAGGGCCAATGGTAAAAACGGGGCAAGTTTGTTGACTCCCAGCACATCCATTAGCTCCCAGGTGAGACTGTCCCGGACTCACCAGAAGAGGGAGCTCCTGAGCTCACTCTCAATCCCTGTTGCACACCCTCCGCTCTGCTTATCCAAGCACCTACTTCGCCCACTCCACCTGCCTGGGCACCTAAAGGACAGGACTCTCCCACATGTTCTTGTGGGTCTCAGGTGCCAGCACAGTACCCAATATTCAATCAACAGTTATCAACCTGGATTTAGTTGGTAAATGAGATGACTAAGAAGTGCAATAGAGTTGTCTTTAAATATTTGAAAGATTGTTAGACGTTACTGACCTTGGTTTTTTAATTTTAGGGAGGATGTTCCTGAGCCTGGTTTTTGTGACTTTAGCAGAAAGAACTTAAGTCAAGTAAGTGAAAGCTACCAGAAGCTACATTAAAGTTTCAAGTAAAGACGACAAAATGACAACTGGAATGACCAACAAAAAAGGGACCCCTGCCATCACAGAAGTTTTGACCCAGAGGAGAGACCGGAAATGACTTGAACTCTGTGTTTCAAGATGACAGTGAGGCAAGTGCCATCACAATGGCACTAGTGCTGAGTTCACAGGAAGGGCCTGGATTTAATGCTGACAATCAACGGTTTCTGTACAACACAGGCTGCATGTTTGCACCTTGAGGAAAACACAGGGCTTCACCAGATAGAGAAGCGGGGCACGGAGCAGGCAGAAGGGAGTCGCCTGTTTGAACGGAGCACAGGACACGACCCGAAGGCACCTGACTCATGACAGTGACTGACACAAAACTGTAGGCTGGGGATATGCTGGGTTTTATTCTGTAAACATCACGGAGCCACAGAGTATTTTTCATCTGAGAAACGACATGACAATTAGTGTACTTTGGAAAAGCAGTAGCTGTGACGGATGAGTTTAATGGAAAGTGGGGAAATAAGCATTTCCGGAACACTTGTTCTCTACTAGATGTTTCTTTCATTGCACAACAACCCTATGGGGCTGGAAGCACAATCTCAGCTTTACAGAGGAGAAAACACAGGCTCAGAGCTGGTCACTGACTAGTGGGACAGAGATTTCCACCAAGGACTGCAAGACTCCCACTTGGGTCTTCATAAGGGCCCACGTGGAGCTGGAGGAACGGACGGATGGGAGCCAGTGGATGAGCCACGGGACGCAGGGCGCTGGGAACACTAGCAGATGTGGACGCCTGATGGGAAGTTGAGGGTGAAATGGAAGAGTGAAAAGTGTCAAGACAAGACTGATCTTCAAGAATGTCAAGACAGAACTTGTGCCTTCGGGGGGAGGGGAAGGATGGGAGCTGACATTTCCCGGGTGCCGCCATGTGTAGAGTATGTAGGGAATAGCCATGTTTGGTTGGAGGCATGTGAGAGTCTAGGAGGGCAGAGCATCCAGCAAACACGAGACTGGAGCTGAGAACAGATGTGCTGCACAATGGCTGAGACTCAGAGACATTGCCACTGAGAGTGGGTGTTGCTGCCAAGGGCTCTGTTTATAGGAGAAAAGAAACACCAAAAGCCACAAGCACAGAAGACGGAAAGGCACAGAGGAAAGGAAGAAAATCCTGAGTGTGTTGTCATAGGAGACGAGAGAGCCTTACGAAGACAGGGGGCGCCTAGGAAGTCAGTCACAGTGGGGAAAGAGGAGGAAGCAGATCACTGAGAAAGCAGCGAGGCTCCCTTGACAGGGTGAGGATGGAGACCAGGCTGCAAGGGGAAGCCATGTGGGAGCGAACTACAGAAGTAATGAGCGAGGATCAGTCTGCTTGCCTTGAGAGCTTTGGCTCCTGCCTCAGAACATATGAAAAAATAAGATCTAAGATCCTGAGCCAGAGACTCATTCTCCTCTCTAAGAAACATCCCATGAATAGAATGTCTCCTCTTTGCTGATACCCACCAAATGGCAGACCATTCATCTGCCCTGATGCCCAGACTTATGTGGGGTCATCTCTTGTTCTATCAGGTCAAGAGTTGTTTGAGGATCATAATTATGTCAGTAAGTTCATCACCGTTGGTGGGACAGCACTGTGTAAAAATTAAAAGCCAAGGATTCAGAGGCAAGTAGATTTGAGCTTGAGTCCTTGTGCCTGGGACTATGTGCTTTTGGGCAAGGTGCCTGAATTCTCAGCAAGTTCTAGGAGCTGCAGAGAAGGTAAAAGTGACAAGCTAAGCACTGCCGTAAGGTCGTACTAAGTGCTCACTACGTGTCAGATGTGGTTTAAGCATTTGACACCTCAGCTCATGTAAATCTCATAACAGACCAGCAAGGTACGTACGATGCTATGGGTGGTAAAACTGAAGCGTGCTCAGGATAAGTTTGCCTAAGATCATGGAGCTTGGACCCCAAATCCAACCTCCAACGGCCCTTACTGCATCTGGATGGGTGCTGTGTGGTCCACTCTGGTGCGAGAAGTTACTCCCTCTGCCTACTCTCTTCTTCCTGTCTCACCTTAGGTACATATCCACCTGCTCTTGGCTGCTCAGAGTGGAGCTGACGGCTGGAACAGGTGGTCACATATGTGTCCTTGCTTCATAAGTCCTCAGGATTATCCTCTCTACCGCACGTGGCTGCCCCCAGCATCCTTTCTTAGCCTTCCTTCAAAGTTCCTTCTCTCTCCAAGAATGATGAATGGGTAAATGATGTCCTCTTGCCTCACAAAAGATCCAGTTCTTTTCTCTTCGTAGTTTGCACTTTAAGTCATCAGTCACACTAACTGATCCAGGTATTCGATTCCTGCTACGACTATGAGCAGCTCCAAGGCCCACAGCACCCAGACCCAAGTAGGAACTTGCCAGGTGACTGTCCACTTGATGAATAAGAAGCACTGGGCAGGCTTCAGTGACTCACCCAAGTGAGGACCGGCTTGCCTTTTCACAGGCGCGTCTCGGACATCTGTACTTCGACTATGAGCATTTTCAAAGCCCAAATCACACTTGGGGTATAAGACATGATTTGATCACAGGAAATTATATGTGAAACTAAGGAAGGATCTTCCTTCTCCAATTAGTTCAGACAGGATGAGAAATGCAAGCCATTACCTATCTGTCCAGCAGCCCAAATTCTCTGAGGATGAATTGGTATGTCCATTAGTATGAGTAGAGCAGAATCTATTCATACTTCCAGGGCCATACCAGTAAACCCTCTCCAGGTAAGGCTATGAAATCTCCCAAGAACCTCTCTTGCAGGGCCCTCAGCCTCTACATAGTGCGTGTGACTGGGCAGACTGGGCTCGGAAGGTACAGAGATGCCATGCGGGACCCAGAGATGTCTGGCTGACCACTGTCGTGGCTGCCCTCAGGTCCTGCTCCTATGGGCCAGTTCTTAAGTCTCCAGGACCCAGAGGGAGCTGGGAGCCCTAACTCCCATTTGTGCATTTCAACCTACTCTTTAACAACAAGACAACCCAAGTATCATGGGTCACAAAGAGCAGTAAGAGACCAAAGAGCCTATTTTCTTGAATCCATCTATATTTGATCACCTATCACCTGCCCCTAGCCTTCTAGTCTCCCACTGTGGCTTGTTTCTAGATGTCCCCCAGAGCCTTATGCGGTCATAGGCGGGGCCTCTTCAGAGGTGGCTGGATCTAGAGTGTGTGGCGCTGGCACTGATTCATGACGCAATGTTAGGATCATGGGCTCTAGGGCTAAGGGTGTAGGGGCTACTTGCCCTACGTAATCAGGATAAGATATAAGGGGGCAGGAAGAGGCTATTAAAGTTCATGTTGCTTTTGCTACCTGTGGGCATCTGAAATGCTCTCCTCTGTAACCCCCTCTGCGATGTGCCACCTACCTTGGAGCCAGTTGATTATGGACTGAAAGCTCTGCAAAATGTGAGCTAAATAAACTTATCTTCTTTTAACTCTGGGTACGATGTATTTTGTCTCAGCAATAAGAAAAGTAACTAAGACATGCCTCCAACCTCTATCTTCTCCCTTCCCACCCCTAGTGGACAGAAAAGAGGAAATTTCCCCTCATTTATACCTATTCCATCCTCTTATTTCCTGGAAACAGCTTCCCAGCCTAGAAGGGGCTCCTTTTACTCTAGAAACAGCATTTTTCTTTGATTTGTGACTGGCTTTAAGGGCCAGAGCTCGCCTGAAAATTCTTTCTCTGAAACCTGCACACCCCAGTAGGAACATCCCAGAAGAGGCCAGACAGGGAGGCCTTTGAAGTAGCTTAGAAATCACCTCAGTTTCCATGGTAACCAAGCACTGAGGAGGCACCACGGCATCCTGGGGCTTCGCTTCCCATAGAAAGGTGGTGGAGAAATCATTCATTCTGTGAGAGAACAAGAACCAAAACCTGACCCACCTTTGGCTGGACTCTTGAGGACGAAGACCAGGCTTCACCATCCACGTGAACATGGCTTTGCTCTTCCGCTTCTGATTCTGCTGCCCCACAAATGGGTTATTCACTGTGGGGGCTTCCAAAAGATCCATCCTCTCTTCTACCGAAAGCTCTCACAGACAGCGTGTTGTCCTGAGATCCTTTGAGTCCTACACTTCTAAATTCTCACCTGACTGTTCCCATCAAGTCTGGATTCTTACTCAGTCTTTGTATCATTATTCATACCCAAACTCAAGCAAATATCTCCTTTGAAATAAAGGCCTCCAGCCCAACTTCTGGTTCTCAGTAAATTCATGCCCCAGTTCCTCCCACAGAGACCTCACCGAAGTTTTGGAGGTGATGTTCTCCCCATTTGCATGAGCAATGCAATCAGTTTTCACTTCTTGGTGGGTTGTATTTATGATATTTGAGGGGCCAGCCTTGTCCATAGGAGGCACACGCCTCTTTTGTGATTATTTAGTCATCGAGGCAGCAGATTGGCCCTAGTCAGCCAAGGGAGGAGCTACACGCAGACAAGAGACCCAGTGGGGTTTTCTGAGGTCTCCTGGAGCCCCTGCAGCTGCAGCCATAGGCTGGGGTTGAGCTGCACCCCTAGCCACGCTCATGCTGCCTTTGTGCTCAAACACTGCTGTGACCCTCCTGAAATTCTTTTTTTTTTTTTTTTGAGACAGGATCTCCAAAAAAAAGCATGAACGAGTATGTGAACAGGGTGGTGATCAGCCAGAGAGACCCTATCAGGCAAAGACTTTGTGTTTCTTTTGGCTATGGCAAATGGGGTGTTGGTGCTGTTAGTAAGACATAACGACGACACCCAGACCACAGTGTCACTGGAGGAAACTGTTTTAAAACAAAATCTCAGCAACTGAAATATCTAAAAATTTACCAAGAACAATGCTCGCATTGGTGTAAACCCTTCACATAAGTTAACCTCATAATTTTCAAAGCTATGTTTGAGTCAGATACTATTATTAGCCCTTCCTAATAGATGAGAAAATTGAAGCAAAGCCAACAGGCAGACAAGGAACATGGCTCATCCAAGGCTCCTTTGATTCAGGACTACATTTCCATGGAAGAAATCATAATTCTCTCTTTGAATTGGATGATTCTACTTCTAGAGTGAGGGCTCTGATCCCAAGTTAGGTGGCAACTTGCCTCCCAAGGGGCAACACCTATTCCAGACAGCTCATGGACAAGAGGGTCCAGGAACCTCTACGGGATGGGGTTGGCTTTCCGCACTGGCTCTCCTACACAGTTCTTTGCATCCCCTTCCCAGATCTGCTCGTCCTGGCATTTCCTCTGGGAGTTTAAGGGCAAAGCGTCCACCCTGCTCTGGCAAATGAGGGTGCTGTGGCTTTGAGGAACGTTCAGTGGGCAGGTTGTTCTGATGGAGGCCTCACTGATCAGCGTGGGGGCGCAGAGCCAGCACTGCTCACTGTGCTGTTCTGTGGGCCACACTAAGGGAGCAGCCCCACCGTGAGACAAGGACCTCCTCTAACGGATCTGTTCCCAGTCTAGATGGAAATGAAGTCACCCTGCTGCCTGGGTTGCTGCAGTGGTCAGTTCTGGCCTCTGGTCCTGAATTAGGTAAACCAGGATTTCTTCCTGATCCTTCTGACAACGCATCTCCCCATATTCTGGCGTGACATCCTAGGAATTACTGTAAATTACCAAAAACTAACAATATTAAAAATGTGCCTTGCATGGGGAAAGACCTATTCCAGGATGTGACAATGGTTCATGAATCTCTGCTTAAAGTTTGAAAAACTGTGAGACAAAACATCAAGAGACAAATTATAATGTCTTAGGGATGTCTCATATAAAACTCTAAAAGCAGATTAGCAGGGTTTGTGGGTTTATGCCACAGTCATCTTTGACAGGTCACAACAAGATTGTGGATACTTCTCTCCCTATCACAGTGGACTTGTCTTAGAAAAGACATAGTAACAGCTCGCACTTCTTATGAGCTTTGCATTCTGGTACATCACTGGTTTACCAAACTTCTTCTTTCTCTGCAGATTATCTAATGTGACCCCCTGCACGCTGTCACACTTCCCTGATCCCCGAGTCACAATCTGGAAGCCAGAGTGTAAGGCTTACTTTCTCCAACATTATAGACACTCAGTCTAACTCATATTTTTAAGCACAGTGGTACCTCAGTTCACAAACTGAAATCTTTCTACGATTCTAATCGCAAAGTGAGTTGGATGAGAACTGCATCAAATTTCCCCATACGATCAACATTAAACCTAATCATTGAATTTTATCTGGTTCTCGCCCGATTCAGTTTGTGACCAGAATTGAGGAAAGAATTAAATTCACAGACCAAGTACCACTGTTGAGCTACGGCTAATAGGTGCAGCTGAGTGGCTGGGAGGAGAGGCTGATGAGGGACGTGTGGGTGGTCAGATCTTATGAAGGGCCCTAGAAGCACTGCCTCAATGAAACAACCCCCAAGGAAAGACGCCTTCACCTTGGACTTTTCCTTTAAGGTCTATAGGTTTTCAGAGTTGCTGGGCCTTTTGATCAAGGTCATCATCTCCCAGAAAAGGGGCATGACGCTCAGGTCTGAGGGCTCATCACACAGCTCATCTGTACTCTGCCGAGCAGGAGAAGCAGGTGCAGATGCCCGACATTTGGTGTCACTGGTTTCCAAATCACTGCAGTCACTCAAGCCTGATAGCCCGGGCCTCTTCGAGCGTCCTTTTCATTCTCTGTGACAGGCTCGCAGGGGACGAAAGGCCACATGGATCACAGGTGGGAGCAAGGGAAAGTTAATGATTTCCTCTTCCCATTACCGCCCTTGCCCTCCAGTCTGGCAGCTTCTCCTCCATTTTCCCCCTTTAATCTTTGAGGAGGGAGGAAAAAGAAATAGAGACCAGTCCTGCCAATGCCCTTGCTGGGGACCAAGGACAACTTGACGTCTCGTGTCAAACACAGGCAGGTCTAACCAGGCAGTGCCTAAAGTCCCTTTCATTTCTAATAGTCTATGAATGCAGGTTAGACAGGGCGCTCGTCATGAATTCACATACAACCGATATGCTGCTTCCAAACGGAGTATGAGATAGTTTATGACTGAAGTTGACAGAACCTAAGACTTTTCAAATAAAGATAAAAAGAGAATGAGGAAAGCACAAGGAGGGGGAGAGGACTAGAACAGGAACGATAGATAAGACCGGGTGATTTTTTTTGAAGAATTGCTGCTCTATCCAGACAAAAGCAGAAACGCTTTGTTTGTTGCACACAATTTACTTTTCCAACACATTCACTCAGCAAATATTTATCAGCGAGCACACGAGTTCCCTGCACGGGAGACACTGAGGCGGAGGCGCCCTTCGCCCGTCTCTGTGCAGGCCCAGAGCAAATGAATAAATACAGAACTAGAACGTCACAGAAGCCAAGTGCCCAAGGTTTCTAATATCCTTCCTTCTTCAACACCTAGAAACAGGACTCCTCAGAGGGAGGGCTGAGGTGAGGGCTGGAGCAGGAAATACAATGAGACCAGAGCACTGCACAGCGTCAGACACTAAGGGCCCAGAGATGCAAAACAACAAAACGACAAGGAAAAACAACATCCCAGCTCGGGGCCAGCAGGCTGCTCCCAGTGGCCCCAGCTAGAGAAATGATTCAGTAATGGATTATAACACAGAGCAGAGTCAATGCCCACGAGTCCACACTGCTCTGAACAAGTGACTGAACAGATTGATAATTGGAGAAGATAAGAATCTTCCGTGTAGAAGAATCCCAAGTGAGATAGGTGTCTACTCCATCCCAGAACTGCTTAACTCCTCTGGTCTGCAGGCAAGTCACACGGTGACTCTCTTCCGGTGACCACAGCACGGAAAGAGGAGAAAGAATAGTTTTTCAGGGGATAAAGATGACAAACGCTGCTTGCTCTAGGTGATCAGGGCAACATCCACAGTCATAAATCACGCAGAGATGACGTGATAAAGCAGCACTCTACCTCTGAGATCTGCTCCCAACTCCTAAGCCAGCCCAGTCATGAGACAAAGCATCAAACAGGAACCAGCCAAGGCGCACCCTCCAGCTTGCCTGACCAGGGCTCTTTAAATCTGCCAAGGTCAGCAGAAACAAGGAAGGTCTGAGGGACTGTCATAGCCAAGTGGCGCCTAGAAGACAGAGAATTAAATGCAGTGCAGTGTCCTCGGGAAGAAAGAGGCATCAACTGAAAATAAAGTATGCACGCAGGGGAAGGCATAGGAAAAGAGTGAGAGGGGCTGGATCAGCCAAGTGACAGAGGGCCTCTGAAGAACCTAAGGATGGTGGACTTGATTTCCAGGTCAGCCACACGCTGCTGGACCACTGACAGCGACGAGAGACACATCTGATGTATGGTTTGAAAACATTAGGCTGACTGCTTTGTGCAGGGCTGACCCAGGCTGGCCAGAGTAGGGTCAGAGCAGTCAGACAGGGAGTTCCAGCATTAGCCCAGATAAAATATGGTGGGGCCTTAGATGCAGCTCAAAGAAGAAATGACAGAAGACCTCCAGGCAGTGCTGGGAGTTTGCAGGTTCTTGAAAGGGGTGGCAGGGCTGGGAGGTTCAGGGTTATCTGAAGACCTGTCTTTGCCTACGAAGTGCACCCAGAGAGGGAGTCGCTGGGGAATGTGGCACTCACACCTCCCTCAGCACGCAGTCCTTTCCTCCGTGTCACCCTGTTCTAAGCTTCTGCGAGTCGCTCATGAGTCATCAGGGCGGCTGCTGGCACCCAGATGGTGCTCTGCCAGCCTGAGCTGGACCTTTCCTGGAGGCTCTGCCAAAAGGGACATGGTTCCCACCACCTACCCAGCCTTCCAGCGCAACAAAGCCACCTGCTTTGTGAATCACTTCTGCTGCACTGAGCACTAATAAAATAATCCGTTGCTAGGTATTTTCGGGGTATAAGATGACCCCTCTTTAATCCATAAATAGTTAATCCACTTCTGGGACACACAAGTGCCTGAGCCGGCCGTCATTCTTCTTATGGGAGCAGAGAAAAGGCTGTGGACAGGACTCTTCCAGGTCTACTGGGGCCTGGCCGCTTCCCCTGCAGTCACCTGCAATTCCATCTTTGGACTCCTGATTCCAGATGCACCTTTTTCCTCCTTTTTTCCACCTGGTCCAGGCCTGGCAAGCTCTCAACACCGCTGCTACTGGTCTCTCCTGCTTGTCTCATTTGCAGCCTGATCCAACTCCGTGAGTACGTGTCTCCGCTTAGTCACAGACACATGATGCCCTAACCTGGGAGAAGGCTAAGGCTGTGGGGCATCTGGGGGTCTCACCTTGAAGGAAATGCCTGCACTGTGAGTGAGATGGTTTCGCTAGATCTGGGAGGTGGCTGTTACAAGTGGCTGACTCTCCAAGTTCTTCAATAGGTCAAGCACAGATTAACCCCTGGGGGCCAGGGATAGGCCCGGCTCTGGGAAGGGTGGGCGTCAAAATGTCTCCTTGGTGCACAGGCTTCCACAGGTCAGGCCTCACTTCTGGGGGGCTCTGACCTCTCTGTTTAGCACCCACAGCTAAGCAGGGATGGGGAACTCACAGCCTGCTCCCGACTCTGTCCCCTCTCCAGTTCCTAACGAAATCAGCCTCCTGGGCAGAAACTGGCAGCTGGGCTCCTGGACGCCAGAGACTTTGTCCAAACCAGTGAGTACCTTCCAGGCCCCTGGAGCTTCATCCTGCAAAGAAATCTACACCACCGCTCAAGGGAGCAGCAGCAAGTGGCGTTGCTCTGCGGCCCCTTCTGCCGGTGCGAGGCCACGTGGTGCCCTTGAGTGTGTGGACGTCACTTCCCTTCCAGCCTCTTTCAAGAAGACATCACTTCACTGAGAGACAAAGACAAAGCTCCAGGGTGCAGGAGAAGGCCGGGGCCTTGAATGACATGGATTCCCTCCAGCCTGGAGGGTGATAGCCTCCTGGAACAGCGGCTTCTCCAAAGCCTGTGTCACACCAACACTTCGTCACAAAATATGACTTGGCCTTCTTTTTTTAAAAATGCAATGCACACCCAAGAAAAGCAAATTTATTTGGGCCCCCCAGTGAACAGGCCTTCCCAGTACTGCCAAGGTCCAATCACACTGCTCTGTCTCTGTCCAATAAGGCTTAGAGAAACAGTTGTACGAGATCAGGTTAAAAGTCAGGAGAGGCCCTCACTGAGCAGCGGATCCTAGTTCCACATCACACCAGAACTGGAACAAACGAAGGTCCTATTCTCTCATTGGTTCTTGGCTCTGTTTGGTCTGAGGATCACCCTGGAGGCTGGTGTGCTGCTCAGGGCTGCAGTAGCAACTTCCTGTGAAAGCCCTCCAGGTGGCTCTCACGAGCAGCAGGTGAGACCCAGGCACTGAGCCAGGGGACAGAAAACAGGGTGCTGTCCTCTTGCCTGGGTGGAGGCTGCAAGCTCCTCAGTGAGCCCAGGGCTTCCAGCCAGCGGCCCAGAGCCCCGCTTCAGGGAGGTGGCTCAGCAGTGAGGGGCACGGCTCTCACCCACCCAAGGGCTCAGGTCAGTGGGAAGTGATCAGATGACCTCACAGCGGTCACAGTTGTTGCCCCAGCCACTGTCACTCACCACTGTCAGATGTGTAAGGTGTGGGGAAGATAAAGCCAGCAAGCAACCTGTGCAAGCTCCTGTGCGAGCTGGCTGAAGCCATACAGAAGGAAGGAAGCTCTCAGAGAGCTGAGTGCTGGCTGAGCGCTTGGGCAGGACCTGAGGAGAAGGCAGAAGGCAGCTGGTGCCCAGGAACCGCAGACACCAGGAAAGAGATGAGATGAGATGAAGCGAGGGGGCCTCGGGCTCCACGTTCCTGCTCAGCGCAGGCCGTTTGCTGAGCCTCTCTCCAGCTCTGGGGAGATACCCCCAGAACCACAAGAAAGCCTGTCGACTGGAGCTTTCCTTGTGGCTCCAAAGGCAACTTAGAGAAGCCTCACTCCAAACAGAACCGCGCCTATTTTTCTTCGCACATTTAGAGATCCAGAGTCAAGGTTGGCTTGCAAAGGGAGAAATAAAAAGAATTTCACTGCTAGAGCTCAGCGTGAGAACAGTGGGCCAGCAGGGTCGGCGTTGCACTGCAGGGACACAGAAGTGAGTGTGGCTAGTTTCCGTATCTTTGTCTCTGAAGGAGACCGGAAGGGTGTGGGGACTTCTGTGAAGAGCCATCACGTCCCTTTCAACTCCCAGCCTCTACCATACCTACAGGCATGGGCCCAGGGGACCCAGTAGACATGGGACATCTTGATCCTATGTCTCAATCCTGATCGCAGAGAACTTGATAGCTACTTGCAAAGTTCCGGCTTGTCTGAATACCGAATGGATGAGCTTTAAGGAAACAGAAGCTGCAGGCCCCAAATCAGTCCTGCAAACACTCCCCGAGCCAGAGCTGACCAGCCTCAGGGAACTCTTGTGCATGGAGAGGGCCAAGCCTGCTGTTCCCCGGCCTGACCCCTGTACAGAGCCAGCATGGCTCACACCTCCTCCTCCCTCCTCTGCTGAGACCCAGCACTGGCTGTTCGAAAGAGAGCCCTGGATCGGTGCCGGAAGCCCAAATGACATTTGTTTCCAAGTCTGGTGCTCATTCCCCATTTTTTCATAACCACGCCAAACTCCCAGCAAGCTCCACACAACTCACCCACCTACCTTCCCCTGAGCATCCAGACCTTCGGCTCTCCACTGTGACTACAGCCAGGAGACCACAAGTGTATTCTAGCTGTGTCAGGAAAGGGCAGGCCACCAGATGGTGGGACTTTTCCTTCCAGTGGCTGGAACCTATTCCACTTAGCGATGCAGTTCTCGTTTTATGCAATGCCTTTTAAGGTTACCAGCCTACCCCCTCCCCCATGGCCACCATGATAATAGAGTAAGTGAGATAGAGACAAGAGACCATCCGGGCCCAACCCATCATTGTCTTATTTTAAATGAGGAGGTGTGAATAGCTGTAAATTGGTGGGGGCGGGGGGGGGGGCATAGGCCTTTTGGAGGGGACACTAGCTGCCCCGGTAGCACCTCCTTCTTTGCCCCACATGAAGGCCCAGGCCCCAGGTATATAAATATCTCAACACCTCCGGGGCTCATTGCCTCCCAGTTCTGAGATTTCCAGCTTCTAGCAAGTCTCCTAACCCTAGAGTCTCTCTTCCATGCCAGGCAGTCAGATCCCAGAAGGTGAGGACCATGTCTTCTTCTCGTGTATGCCATCTGCTGTGTCTTCTCGCCATGTTCTCAGAACTCCAGGACCTTTGTGCCCACCCCCACCCCCATTACCCTCTCCGGACCCCAAGCCTGCAGCCTTACCTCCCATGAGGAAGAGAAGCCCCGCCACGTACTGCATAAGGCCTCGGTCCCAGCAGCAGCCCAGCACGCCGATGATCCAGCCGAAGAGGATGATGGCCACCGCCATGCCCATGAAGCCAGCCGTCATTCTGCGCAGGTCTGTGGGGAAGCAAGTGGCAGCAGTGAGCACGAGAGGCTGGGACTTGGGGCCTACGCATTGCTCCACGGTGGGATGGAGAGGGCGGGGCGCTGCAGGGGTAGGAAGGCAACCTCTCTCCTCCAGACAGGTTCCAGGCAGTGAGTACCCCATGCAGTGGAGAGAGACCCCCACGGCCACCCTGTCCTGCTGTGCACAGAATGCCAGGACAGCAGGGTTGCTAGGCATAGGGAGAGCTCGTTATAATGCATCTGTCACTGCTTGTGCACCTCACTTGTGCCAGGCAAGTGCTGTCCTCTCTGTGCGTTTGTATCATCCTTGTTGTCTTTATCCCTCCCTGCAAAAGGGAACAACTTGCTAAAAGGTGGTAGAACAGGAACACAGGTTGAACTGGCCAACCCCAGCAGTAGCCAGACTCAAAAGCAGGGAGAGCCAAGGAATCAGGCTCAGGAGCCAAGCTCGGTCTCAGCAGTCAGGCTGCAGCTGCTCCACACCTGCCTCCCTCCTCGAGGCATCTGGTGGGCTCTCCACAAGGCCAACTGTGAGAGAAGTGCAGGGCTGGGGCTTTCTGTGCTTTCCTGCTCAGGATGCATCAGATGAACTAGAGCGGCTTGAGGAGGAAGGGGACTGCCTGGAAGGATAGTATTTTTAGCACAAAAAAGAGAGCTGAGCTCCTGCTCGGGCTCAGCTGGCCACTTAACATCTTGCTCAGCCCACTTCCTCCCTGGCCCGAGCAGTCTGTGTCTGGAGAAGGCTGCCAGAGCTGTCCTGTATGCCTCCCCAGCCTGGGTCATCACCCTGCATGCCCCACACCCTTCTGTCATGAGCAATCTTATTTGGGAAAATTAAGTAAACAACTGGGACTATGACTGGGCCGAAGTTTCCTGCCTGCAGACCAGCTATGACATATTCAGATCTGAGGACTTGACTCTGTATTTGCCTCTCGGAACAACAATGATCCCAAAGGTCTCACATATTGTGATGCTTCAGGGCAGAACTACACCAGGACCTTCATCTATGTAATTCTACATTATTCTCAGATGTAAGAACATACTGCCCTTTGAGTGACCAGTTGACCTGTTACATTTGTTGCTCCTGAAACTACTGTCCTCTGAGTGACCTGTTACATTGCTAGCTCCCAAGGAACTGAATAAAAGGTGTGGCAAGCTCTGTTTTGCCATCTTCGCTACCCAGAGTAGCATGGATCAGGCACAAGCTCAGCTTCTTCTGAGTCCATTTCTGCCTCGTGCTGTCAGACTCACAAGAGACTACCACTTACTGCAAAGATTCTAGTGACATCCCCTTCTCCTGCTCCCTACACCCTTCCCTAGAACCAGCCTTCCTGCTGGGTGCACCCTGCCCCTGTCACACTGGCCACTCCCTCTAATTGCCCAGGATCACCTGCAGCTCCCTCTCACCCACCTGCACCTGAGCCCACACACCAGCCCCAGCACAACAGCAGCTATCTCTTTCCAGTGCAGCAGAGTTTCTAGTGGGATGAGGGGGGCCCTGTCACCTCTGGCAGCAGCTGAGATAGACAATCCCTCTGAGCCCCTCTGCTACAGGCTGGGCCAGAATTTGGTCTTGTGCACTGAGGACCTGTCCCCACTCCCATCTGTGGAAGCACAGGAGCAAAGGTGTTGCCTGCAGGATTAGGTGGACAATGGGTCACTTGGAGTGACTCCACTTTGGCCACAGATGGATGGGAACGTGGGCTGGACAAGGAAGCCAAAGGGAAATGCAAAGTGAAAAAGAAAGGAGGGTAATTGTCGTTGGAAGATGCAAGTAAAGTGTTTTACTTGGAAGGAAACACACACACGCGCACGCACACACACACACACGCACACACACAGAGATAGAGAGAGAGAGGGCAATAGGGAGCACACTTCCTCTTCAAAGTGTTCTAAGCAGACACTGTCACCTGGGTCCTGGCTCAGATAGTACATTTGGCACAGGGCTTGGCAATGAGAAGCACAGGGCTGTGCAGACTGCTGGCCTGGAAACAAGATGGAAACCAGGGTCCTGCCCATGAGTTGCTAACCTGGGACGATGCTCACTTCTCCCTGTGGTCTGACCTCGCCAGAGCAATGCATGAAACTAGTAATTGTGTCCTTCAACTTTCATGGGAACTGAATCAGGGTCATAAGGCAGGTAGGTCAGGAACGCTCCTATTTTACAGATGAAGTTAGCAAGATCCAAAAATGGTAAATAATACTGACAGTCTCAAAGCCAGAGAACTAGAAGACTAGCTAACAACTTCATTATTGAGTTATGTGAGAGAATAATAGAAGTACAGATCTATTAGGTTATGATGCCAGATGAAACCAACGTATCTAGCATTTCCTCCTCCTAAACCACACCAGAACTACAGCTTAAATTTGGTTATTTTTTGAACGACAGAAATCCACAGGATGGGGAAAGTAGAGGAGAAGGGGCTGAGCAGTGGGAGAACACGGCAGCCGTGGAACCGACAGATGACGTAACTGGCTCGGTGGAAGAGCCAGCCCCGCTCTGTGCACAGACCGGCACGCAGGTGCCCAAGATCAGGCAACTGAGCAGAGGGGAGAGAGCTCAAACCAGGCTTTGAGCAAGTTATTAGAGAAGGAACTGGGCTCCAGGATCTCTGCGCACTCCACACCACTGAGGGACACCTCCCCACCAGGGGCACAAGACCGAGCATGGAGGAGGGCTGGCCAGCATGCTGCAGGGTCAGGGTGCGACCCTAAACGTCACTGTCCCACACTGCTAGGGTGACTGTGTGCCTGGCTATTCAGTCTCCCCATGGAGACCCTAGCCCTCTTCTACTTGGCTCCCACGGCTGGATGCCTCCAGCCTAGATATAGGCTGAACAGTCCAGCTCCTTGGGCCACTCTGCCATGCAGCCCTCAGTTGACCTGAGAGCCCCTCAGTGAGCCAGTGTTCACAGCTAGCTCTCCAGCACTGACTTTTACATGTGAGCAGACAGAGTTGTCTCCGCACACCTGAGAGAAGCCCAGAACCTGGGGCGGGGAGACAGCTTGGGGAAACAAACTGCAGGGAAAGGACAAGTGCAATTCAAAAAGATTAACACCCCAGAGAGATGCAAACAGAAAGATATCGCCTCTATGAAGTAAAAACAATGTATTATTTAAAAAAGATTAGCTAGAGAACAAAAACAATCCCTTAAAATAAGAAAAATCAAAGAATCAAAATCTATCACATTTTTAATTAGGAACTCCATTCTCCTTTCTGTATGAGTGGCCCTGTCGGTGCTCCAGAAAGACTCGAGGAGGCTTACAACACCCACAGTAGACCAGTATAAATGGCGGTGTGAAGGAGAAAGAAAGGGAAGATGTGGCTAGGTCTCACATTTGCACAGCCCGAGGCGGGTCACCGTGTCCCTGCATGCCAATGCAGAAGTCTTACAGCATATTCTTTCCACTGTTTTACATTTCTATTGCCTTTGTTTGCACTTCAGTTCCAACCCTGCTCTGCCTGTGGTGTGGCCTTGTACAGATGGCACCACTGTCACCCAGCCACCTGCACCCATGGGTCCCTCTCTTCAGGTGTAAGACACTGCTTAATTCTTCCACATCTCTCACTGTGACCGAGCAGAATTTTGTACTTGGGAACTTACACAGCTTGTATTTCTTCCTATATCTCTTTCCACCTTTCTCGAGAGAAGGAAGGAAAAAGAAAGGAAGGAGAGGGAAGGAGGAACAGGAAGACGGAGCAAGGGGGAGAGGGGAGGAGGAAAGAAAACAGAAGAGAAAGTGAAGAAAAAGGAACGGAAAAGCGGGAACGGAGTGGAAAAGGAGAAGGGAAGAGAAAGGAAGAGGAGAAAGAGAAAAGAAACTCTACCTCATCGGAGACCTTGGAAAAACACTGCACTGAGCTGTTCTAAGGATATTCCCGCTGGAAGGAGCCTTGAACGTGAGTCTGACTGCCGTCAAAGACCGGGATGAAAAACTGTCTCCCGATTTGTGTTGGGTTTGAGCCCATTTTCTGCACGGCGTGACCCTAACATTTATTTTTTTATTTTATTTTTTTTAAGGTGTTTTTGAGACAGGGTCTCACTTTTGTGGTTCAGGCTGGCCCTCAGCTCAGCCTCAGACTCACATCACAGCAATCCTCCTGCCTCTGCTTCCCGAGTGCTGGGATGACAGGCGTGAGCCACCACGCCCGGCACTGTGGTATGTGGTATGTGGTACTGGTTGCTGCTGGGTGTGGGTCTCCACACCCAGTATTGTTATGTGGTTACCGGGGAATCGAACCCGGGTCCTTGCGCTTGCAAGACAGGCGCCAGAACCACTGAGCTAACTCCCCGGCCCCCAGTGACCCTAACATTTAACATTCTGGTTTCTGAGATGAGAAAGGTACATTCTAAACTCTTTTGAATGTAGTTCAGCATGGCAGAAAGAAGTGGGCAGAGGGAGGTTGATAATGAGGCAGAGTGGAGGAGGAAAGGCAAGAAAAACCACTAAATGGAGCCAGAAAAAGCAGTTCTCCCTCATGGAAAAATTTTGATTTTGAAGTTTACACTCTTATTAACATTTAAATTGAAAGGTATTGCTTGCAACTCTACATGGGAAACCAGAGTGTCTGCATTTAAATAAACACCACTTAGAGAAGGAAAATATATATTGGGCTCTGAATACTTTCTATTTGCTCTTTAAAGACCTTGCAGAGAAAAGTGATGATGATTGGAATTTTTTCTCTTTAAAAATCCAGAAACAGTGAAGGTGAGCACGCGTTAGACCTGGAGACTGCAGTTAGAGCAGGGAGGTGGCATCAAGAGCCAGAGCTCCGGTGCTGCTCTGCAGATGTGAGCCGCGCGGACCACGTCCTCTGCGGCTGCCCCGCTGCTCGAGGGAGCCTCGCTGCCACAGACTTCCTCCTGCAGGCCAGGAGCACACAGCCCTGGCTTCCCCGGGAGACCCACGGACATTCACACACAGGTCTAGGGTCACAGTCCAAAGGGCAGAGCAAAGGGCCGAGAACACAGCCCAAGTTTCACCTCAAGGACTCAGTCATCAGAAAGAAGGTGGCAAGAGAGCATGCCATGAACTTGCTAGTCACGGTCCACTCAGGACAAGCTGACTCTCAGGACAGGGAACGTCCCAGGCCCAAGCATTGCAGTCACTACCTCTGCAAGAAGTGGTCTGGATGCTGGAGAGCTACACAGACATCACAGGGCGAAGAAGGAATGGATTCCAGGATGGCTCTGTTCAAATTCCACCCTCTGGCTATGAGAAGTCAATTAGTCAGTCTTTCTAAATCTTAGTTTCAGCATCTGTGAATAAAGGTCAGGACACCACTCATCACAGTTATTAAGAAGATTATAGTAAGTTAATACAGGTAGACAAGGTTAGAGCTATGGAAGCATAAACAGAAACGGAAGTACCTCTAGCACAGCAATTCTCTTGTTTCACACATGGCATCCTTTGCATCTGTCACACTTGAGCATCTGAGGAAGCAGGTTACATGCTGGGGTGACCCTTATTTAAGGAGTCGGTACCTGGAGGGAGCAACCTCTGGAATCTGCTCTTCTGTCCTGCAGGTTCCTGAAGAGGCCGAGTGGAAGCCATCTGTGAACAGGGAGATGTATCCACCCTGGGTGTTGCTGCTGCTTGTCCTCCAAGAACCAAAACAGCTGGAGGCTACAGCAACTAATAGCAGAGTTGCCAGTGGCCACCTACGCTGTTTGAACCCTGGATAGCTGAGTACCTTAAGGAAATGGAACTAGCAAAGTACCTAAGTATGCTCAGCATCTCAGTGTAGTTAAGAGTTAAGGAATATTTTCCTGTGAAAATAAAACAGTTCCCATAAAGCATGGTTGATGTAGGGTTTTGGTTCCTACAAACTGCTCTCTCCATGTCTGTGTCTATTTTCTCCTTGAACCCTTTACTTCCATCTTACACAGGAAAGCCCTCCTGCTCCCTCTCAGATGATACCATACTCTGCCATCATGGCTTCACAACATGCCAAGTTTGGCGAGCTCGTCACCCTTGAAAATTCCCCTAAAAGTGGACTCGATGGTGCGTAGACTCTCACATCCAGGATGCATAGCACTTCATTGATATTGCCACGATACCTTACTAGAATTGCTTATGCCTTTCTCCAAACAGTAAATTCGAGCTGGCTCATGGTTAGGGTTATGTCTGGTTTCTTTGGTCTCCCTAGTACCTAGAATGTTGCCTGCCAAATGCAGAGGTTCAGCAAATATTTGCTAAATGAGCTCACCATCCCATCCTACAACAATCATTTAGACTGTTGGCATATGGAATAACAGGTGAGAAGACAGCACCCTCACAATTCCACCCGTTCCAGGGACTCCAATGTCATTGTGACTCGCAGGCAATTTTTCTCTCCTTCAATCTCATTTTTTAAAAAAATAAAAAGTCAGAATTAACTGTTTTTTTAACAATTCAACATAATTTCTTATTGTACACAAAAGAGTCCATCAGATTGGAGATGACACACAGCCGTAAGGTTGAATACACACATAAAATACACCACAGATTAGAGGCAACAGACCCTAAGTCAGAAAGAGACAGTGGGGGAAGACAGTTGCTGTAGAAACAAGAAATGGTTTCTGGGTCAGAAGACAGGCTTGAAGTTTCCTCCTCCTCAACGCTACCACTGGATTACTGAGCTTTCACAAATAGGGATATTATCTGATTCTGCCATATACAAATCACATCCATTGTCAAAACAATGGAAGGCAAATTACACAGTCTGTACTCCCCCGATGAGAGCTAGGTCAGCAGCTAACACAAGTGTTGAAAGAGAAGAAAGGAAAGAAAATCCAGCAACAAGAGACAGCAACCTCCCCCACACAAAAAGTCCGTAAGAATGGCCTTGTCCTCCCCACTGGACACTGCTGAGCCAACAGCAGAGTCCAGAGGCAGTAGTGTAGGGAAACTACAGCTCAGAGGCAGAGATGGACCAGGGAAATCTGCTCCTCCACCGAAACAGGCTTCCATTTCTTCTTCACTACCTCAGGCATCACTAACGAGGCTTGAAGCACAGAGAACCCTAGGGGTGTTTGGTGAGAAGGTGACCCGAGAGAGTCACTCTAAGCAAAGACAGGTGGGAGTTTTAAGACCGATAGGCACCAGTGCTAGGCAGCAGAGAAAAATGTCCCAGGTGCCTGGGAACTGCTTCATGGTAAAGAACTTGAAAAGCCCAGAGAAAGGGAAGATAATCAGGAATTCACATTGGTTGTCCATTTCCTATGCGTAGGAAGTGCCACGGAAAATGCATGCATATTTCAACTCTTTAATCCATATTAGGCAGCTTTCCCATCACTGAGACACAGCACTCTCTTCACAAAAGGGAAGAAAGGTTTTGGTTTCAGGGAATTCAGTCCATGGTCAGCAGACTCCAAGGCAGAAACCTCATGGCAGAAGGCTGCAGGACAGCAAGTCACTTAGTTCAAGAGGAACAGGAGGCAAAGTAGGGGAACAGTGTGGGAGAGGAAGGGGATGGTTATGTCTAGATGGCCCCTCCAAGCCTCATGTGGTTGTAGTGGGGCAGATGGCTGGATCTAGAGTATGTGATGCTGGAATCAACTCATAGTGCAATGCTAGGCCTGAGGACATTAGGATTAAGGGTGTGAATAAGATAAAGGGCAAAAAGACACTATTAAGCTTTCTTGTTGCTTTTGCTACTCCCACTAGCATGAACTATTGTCCCTCTGCCACCCTGCCTTGTAGCTAGCCAACTATAGACTGCAACCTCCACAAACTGTAAGCCAAATAAAACTTTTCCTTCTCATTTTGGGTGTTGAGTATTTTGTCTCAGCAATGAGAAAAAAGTAACTACCACAGGGACCATATATACTTCCAAAGACCATGATTCCACCACCATCCAGACACACTGATGTTCTAAACTGCTATGTCTTTCTTAACTCAAAGAAGATGACACTTCAGGATTAATGCTTTACAAGGCAGATACTATTTTTCCCACTTTGGAAAATGAGACAAAAGATTTGATTTGATTTGATTCTTTTTTTTTTTTTGAAACAGGGTCTCGCTTTGTAGTTCAGGCTGGTCTGAACTTAGCCTCAAACTCATATCACAGCAATCCTCCTGCCTCTGCCTCCCGAGTGCTGGGATGACAGGCGTGAGCCACCACACCTGGCACTGTGGTATGTGGTACTGGTTGCTGCTGGGCGTGAGTCTCCACACCCAGTATGGTATGTGGTTAACCGGGGATCGAACCTGGGCCCTTGTGCTTGAAAGACAGGTGCCAGAACCACTGAGCTCTATCCCCGGCCAAGACAAAAGATTTTAATTGATCAAGATCACATAGTCAGAGACAGCTGGGAAAACAACTCTCTTCCTATACCCTTTCCACTCCTAGTGTTTCTCATATTCTGTGCCTCTTCAAACCCCGAAAGGGACGTTAACATTCAATAAAATGTTATCTTGTTAAAGTTATCTTGCTGAAGAATGCCAATAATGTAGAAAATCTGATGACAAAATATTAAATTAAAAGCAATGCACAAGCCTACCTATTCTCTACTACCCTTGCTGTGCCTGTGCCTGTAACCCACATAAGAGGACAATGCAGAAGCACATTAGGTGACAGCTGTGGTCCCTTCTGGCTCATGATTTGGGGAGGCATTATGATTTAAATCTAGTTTCCCCTAGTGCTCGCTTCGGCAGCACATATACTAAATCTAGTTTCCCCTAAACTTTCATGTGCCCAGAGTCAAGGCTCTAAGAAGGATCAGGTGATTGAGTCAGGGGAACATTAGGTTTATTTGCAGATTCATCCACTAATGAGAATACTAGTAGCTGAGCTTGCCATTAGGAAATGAGAAGTGGTTGGAAGGACAGGTAAACTGGGGAATGGCCTAGAAGGGTGTATGCTTCTGTTACTTTTTTCACTGCTGAATACTCACACCTAAAGTTAAAGGAGGAAAGGATTTGGCTCACAGTTTGTAGAGGCTTCATAGTCAGCTGGCCCCAAGGCAGAAAGGCACATGGCAGACAAACAGCACACAGGAGGGACAGTTCATGGTGGGCAGAAGGTAAGAAAGCAAGGATCAAGATGAGCCTCCTCTGCGTTCTATTGTATGCAGGATACCTGCCCTAGGGCAGATGCAACACTCACATTTTAATCCTAGCCAGAACTATGCTAAACCAATCAGTAGATTGAGTTAGTGATAACACAATCTTTTTTTTTTTTTTTAAGGTTTTTTGAGACAGGGTCTCACTTTTGTGGTTCAGGCTGGCCCTGAGCTCAGCCTCAAACTCACATCATAGCAATCCTCCTGCCTCTGCCTCCCGAGTGCTGGGATTACAGGCGTGAGCCACCATGCCCGGCACTGTGGTATGTGGTACTGGTTGCTGCTGGGCGTGAGTCTCCACACCCAGTATAGGTATGTGGTTACCGGGGAATCGAATCGGGTCCTTGTGCTTGCAAGACAGGCGCCGGAACCACTGAGCTAACTCCCCGGCCCCGATAACACACTCTTAACCCAGCAACAAACACTCTAGATCCCACCACCTCTGAAAAGCCCTTCCACGACTGCATGAGCTTTGGGGGACATCTAACACAAGCCATTACAGTGTATCTGCCTCCCTGGCTCTCCCCTTCTTGCCTTGGGCTTCCTGGCTGTCCGAAAGTGAGCAGCTTTCTTCTGCTAGACTTCCCTGTCATGCCGTTTTTTCTGTTTTGTTTTTATTTTTTTGAAACAGTTTGGGCTGGTCTTGAACTTGAGGGTATCCTCCTGATTCTGCCTCTGGAGTTCTGGGATTACAGGTGTGCACCACCTTACTCACGGACTCTTGCTGCACTATTCCTACCTTGAAGTCAATTGACAATGAGCTCAAAACTCTAAAAGCCATGAGCACAAATAAACTTCCTTTAAATAGTAACTGTGTTGTCCCAAGACTAAGAAAGTGACTAAGATGGTAAATTTCTTGTTCTTTTCTAACATGAGAATATGCTGTTTAAAAATCAAAGTTTTAGTTCTTTAGGAGATACAGCTTTATCTTTTTTTTTTTTTTCTGAGACAGGGTCTAGCTTTGTAGTTCAGGCTGACCCTGAGCTCAGCCTTGAACTCACAGCAATCCTCCCTCCCCTCCCTTCCAAGTGCTGGGATTACAGGCATGAGTCTCTATGCCCTGCATTGTGGTATGTGGTTTCTGATTGCTAGTGAGTGTGAGTCTCCACATCCAGCATTGTTATATGTGGTTACTGGGGATCAAACCCTGGCTCTTGCACTTGCAAGGCAGGCATTGTAACCACTGAGCTAAATTACCAGCCTGGCTTTATCATTTTTAAACAGTTCTCCATATAGATCATGAAACAAAGCCAGTCTGCCTAACAAGAGTGATGACACAACTCGGGGATCTCAGGCCTCCAGACAACTTCCTAGAAGGGCCACCTCTTAAAAAGACTCCTCTTCCTCCTATTCTTATCTGCACTTTTAGTTTCCCATGGTCAACCAGTCAAAAAATATTACATGGATAATTTCAGAAATAAGCAATTTACAATTTTTCAGGAAGTTTCATTAAAGTATACTGTTATAATTGCTATATTTTATTACTAGTTATTATTGTGACTCTCTTGCTATGACTAATTTATCACACAAACTTTACTACTGGCACTGATATGTACATAGAAAAACACAGCACATGAGGTTTGGAGGCCAGTGTGGTTTCAGGTGCCCACTGCAGGTCTTGGGATGGACACCCTGTAAAGACGTGAGACTACCGAACTGCTGCTTTTAAATTATTTATTTTTAACAATGATTGTGACAGATCTGCTATGCTTCCCTTTGGCCAAAATATGCACTATGGAAATATTTGCTACTGGAGGTGGGGAGTTTCATTGCTTCAATCCAGGCCAGTGTGGGTTGGTGGCCAGGAATGGGGTGCTCAGCTGTCACTGTCTAGAAATATTTTTCTCTCTTGCATGTGACACTTTTCAGTGAGACCTGCACAGTTCCCTGGGTAACCAGCTCTCCCACTGTATCCCATCATATAGCGACAAGGTGCTTTGGGAGCAATCGAGAACCTTAAACAAAACTCATACAAATGTCTCTACAGAAAACTTTTCAATCTGAAACATCTTAGCAACTACTGAATTCCCTGTGAACAAAGTACAGTGATTTCTGTTTGAACAACAAAATGGCATGGGAGGAACAACCAAAATATTGAACTTGAGGTTATGCAACCAGCCCTTGTGCTCTGCTTCTGTACACATTGGTTAGAATGCATTGTACAGATCATGACCAAACTCTCTTAGTTTGTCCTCAAGGACAATGGAGGACAGGCTCCGTCTGCCTCCATAATCCAAAGCTGTTTTCCAATATGGTAGCCACTGGCCACATGTGGGTGTTGAGCCCCTGAAAGGGCTAATGAGAACTTGAATTGAATAAGTATAAAATATATACCAGGGCCAGGTGTTTAGCTCAGTGGTTCCAGCGCCTGCCTTGCAAGTGCAAAGGCCCGGGTTCGATCCCCAGTAACCATATACAATAATGCTGGACATGGTAACTCACACCTACCAGCAATCAGTACCTCCTACCACAGTGCTGGGCATGGAAGCTCAGGCTTGTAATACCAGTACTTGGGATGCAGGGGCAGGAGGATTGATGTGAGTTCAAGGCTGAGCTAGGGCCAGCCTAAACTACAACAGTGAGACCTTGTCTCAAAAAAAAAAGGAAAAAGAAAAAATTTAAATTGGAGAGCACACTCTTTTTCATAAAATGGTTAGATGATCTTACGCGAGCCATCCCTGAAACAGGAATGACCCGGAGTAATAATAAAGTTAGAGGGCCAGGGATTTAGCTCAGTGGTTCCGGCACCTGTCTTGCAAGCGCAAGGACCGGGGTTCGATCCCTGGTAACCACATACCATACTGGGCGTGGAGACTCACGCCCAGCAGCAACCAGTACCACATACCACAGTGCCGGGCGTGGTGGCTCACGCCTGTCATCCCAGCACTCAGGAGGCAGAGGCAGGAGGATTGCTGTGATGTGAGTTGGAGGCTGAGCTCAGGGGCAGCCTGAACCACAAAGCGAGACCCTGTCTCAAAAAAACAAACAAACAAACAAACAAACAAAAATAATAATAATAATAAAGTTAAGAGTTTTATGTGCTGAGCCCATCCTGGGCGCTCTCTCTCTATTATCACATTCCATCTGTGGGCTTGCAATGCTCCCCTTCTACAGATGAGAGAACAAGGAGATTGTCCCAAGTTGGAGGCTCGGAAGCAGGGGAACCAGGAGAGACCTGGGCTGATGCTCAGGCAGTTGCTGTCAATCACCATGTTCTGCAGGCTGCTAGAGTCAGGGATCAAGCGAGATTTACAAAAGCCCTTGGTAAACTACAAAGCACTACCACAAATGCCAGCGATCACTTATGTCCACTGCCCGGCTACAACACAGAGGAACAAATACGACAGGACTGGTGGCTGTTACCGGTATCATCTGATATGTATTTAGCATCCAGAGCAGACTAGTCTTCAAACAACCGGGAAATAATATTAGCAATTTCTTTTTCTTTTCTTAGTGAATCTTTTAAATGCTGCCATTATGGCAAATTTTGTTTTCTAATTTAGAGGAATGATAGCTAAGGGGCCTAAAAGAATATGTGCTCACTTCTATCTACTTATCGTACAGATGTTTTCCAAAGCCCATGGGCACATGGAGCAGGAAGAGGCAGTGTGGGTGGATGATTTTCTTAGAGAAGGCTCAAAACAGGTCTCATTACATAGTTCAGGCGGACCTTGGGCTCATTATGTGGCCCAGGCTGGTCTCAAAGTCATGTGAATCCTCCTGTCTCTGCCTCTCAAGTCCTGGGATTACAGGTGTGTGCCACCAAAGCCTCTAAGAAGGGTGGTTTAAACTAGAAAGAACCATGAGATCTTGGTGAGTGCCACCCTGGAGGGCAGGGATGCCCAGCGATCCCATCAGCCTGCCCTGGTACCTTCGGGAAGCCACACGATCTCTGCCTTTGTGTGCCTACTCTCTGCCCTGGGGTGAGAATGTCCTCCCTCCTGGGGAAGACTTGATTCTGCTCCAGGGAACACCATTCTCCATGCCGTTTCACAGTGTGCCCGCTTGTCTTTACCTCAAGAGGCAGAGTAAGAATTGGAAATAAAAGGCATGTTATTAAAACACTAATAATACATTATAGAGCCATTTTTGAAAATGCTGGGGGATCATAAATAAGAGATGACAAGGACCATAGAGGAAAGGCCTCCGTTCGTCCCACAATGCTGGGAGCGACCATGGAAACACCTGTGGCTTCCTCCCACTTGAAGAAACAATTTCCTCCACAGAAAATTTGTTGTCCGGGAACATCCAACATTTGTTCATTGATTAACTCATTCATTGCACACTTATCAAGCTGTTACTATGCCCAGGGATATAACAGAGGGCCACGCTGTGTCCCCGGCTTCATGAAACGTACTTTCTAAGAAGAGAAACACTATACACGTGTGTGCACACAGATAAACATACACATATCAGGTGGGGATAAATGCTATGGAGAAAACTACACAGATAAACAGCATGGGTGAAGTGGAGGAGCTTCTGTTAAATACAGCAAAGGAGAAAGGCTCCCTTAATCGTGAGACATAAAATAGATACCAGAGTAAGGAAGGAAACAAGCATGCGGTTTTCCTGGAGAGAAGAAATGCAGGCAGAGGGAATACTAGTAACTATAGACAATACTTATGTTATTTGAAAGAGAATAGATACACTACTGGTTCCGTATATTCCTATGCGATGTTCTCCACCTAATTATTATTTTACACGCTGACTTAGAGGTGCATAATCTTAGTGGTCTGTCAAAAAAGTTTAAAAAGTACTTGCTATAAGCAACCATATACTCTTTCAGGGAATAAACACAACTTTCAGTTTTCCATTGGGATGACCAGGCAAGCATGGACGTTTGCTCATTTAAATTGCCTTGGATGAGGAATCCATTTGGTGAGTCAGGCACCAGGAACTTCACTTGCCACACCCACAGTCTCCACGTCTTCTGGAAGGCCACAGAGAGCCACAGAAGGAGCTAGTCACAGGAGACGCTGGCTAGAGTTCTGTGACTCTAGGAAGATGATCACAGTTACAGAGCAGAGGGCCAGTTAGGAGGGAGTGAGGGCATCTGGAGACAGACAGTCCTGTCAATGGGACTATGAGGTGAGGGATGCGAGGAGAAAAATAAAAGGAAAATTTTGATGAAGAAAACTCTTCAAGAGCTGTTCCAAATGGAGGGGGAGGCCATCAAGAGAGGCTTAGGACACCAGCTGCTGCACAGGAAGGTGGAAGCTGGTCACCTGCTGAGTGCAGGCAGCTAGAATAGATAATGATACCGTGGAGATGCTTATGGTGCACATCAGATGGGACCAAGCTCTTCGGCGGGTACATTGTTACCAAGTATATACATTCTTGTCTTTTCTTCTATCAGTTATATCGCCTCTAACAGAACTGTTTTGTCTCCATTTCAATAAAAGTTCCTTACAAGGGAATTTTTATCACTTTGTACTTCCCGTCCATTTAATCTCCCACATTGCTGGCCTTCTTTAGAGCTGTGATTCAGAGCTAACAGAACCTGTATCTTCTGACTGCAATTGCTAAGGGCTCACATAAAGTCCTTCTACCTCTTGCAGTTTCTAAACCTGGATAGATTCAGAGAATGCAGTGAAACCACTGGAAACTGGTGATTGAATGTAAGAATTAGTAAGAGGTTGAGATGAGTCACTGGTGACCTGCAGGTCTTTAGATTGGATGATGAGAAAGATGGTGATGTCTTCAACCAAAATACAGAATAAAAGAAGAGAAATAAAATGTTGCTGGTTTTTATTATGTTTTAGTTTTTGGAGGGGTGTTGGTAGGGAGGATGGAAGAGAAAATCGTGTAAGAGACAGATATCAAATTCACTTAAGTGCCAAATGTACACACGTCAAAGTGGAGATGTCTATGGTGATGCTGGTTGTAGTGTCCAGCATGTAGGAAAGAGATTAGCACGTGAGACATTGCTTCAAGAACACTGTAGTCAAAGTGGAGGTACTCAATACCTGCTGTCCCAGAGATGTTATATAAGAAGGAAAAAAGAGTTGAGGACTGAATTTGTATATCACCAATGGAGGTGTGAGAAGGGACAGGGGGAGAATCAGAATGGGATACCCAAAAATAGTACAGAACCCAGCATGATGGACATCCTGGGAGTAGAGGATGAAAAGGTTTCTCTGTGGCTGATGTTGGTAAGACCAAGTAAGACAAATTAAAGTCTGTGCTCCAAGACTTAAGCATAGTTATACACACAGGAAAAAGAATGGAAGAGAGGAAGAGCCTGACAATACCAGATATTCTGTTTTCACTTGTGATGAACCCTACCCGGGTTACCACCGCAGACACACACAGAGCCTCAGGGAAGAGCCCCTGGTTCCACTCGGAAACGTGGACAGCAAAGCTCGGTGCCAAAGGACTGGGTCTGAGGCTGAACTATCTGAGCTTCAGTCCCAGACCCACCTTTTACTAGCTGGATCATATCCTCATGGCTCAGTTTATCTGGGAGCAGGGATTGTGAAAAGATGTACACTACAGGTTGTTGTGCCACATTTGCATATCACTTAGAGGTCGGCACAAACAAGGTGACACACACACATACAATGCCTAAGTTCACCTGCCGCTGAGCCAACATCAGAGGGCAAGGCTTGGTACAGAGAGGGGAGGAGGTGGAGAACAGGTGGATAAGCTTCCAGACACGAGGCACCGTTCTTCTCCCAAGAACTCAGGCTCGGCTCAGCTCCTTGTTCTCTCCGTAGCCTCCCTGGAGCGCCTGCCTGTTCCCTACTCTGGAGGAAGTTCAGACTTGGAGTTCGGCTGGCTGGATATCTCAGGGCACATCTATTCATTGGCTGGCTCACCCATTTGTTCACTGGCTGAGTCCATCTCTCAGCCAGGTTTCCTTCCAGGAGCCGAAGACAGAAGATCAGAAGGATAGCATTTCTGTGCTGGAGAAGGCCATTGGTCACACAGCTCTGGGCTTCTCTTGTCCTGCTCTGCTGTTGTTCTGCTGCTCAGTCATTCAGTCACTTGGAGAACTGAGGCTGAGTTCTTCTGTTGTGTCTCTCCGCATGTGACATACAGCAGAAGCTCCGATCCTGCACACAGTGAGCCGTGGTGCCTGGTGCACTGGCTGGCAACCTGAATGAGCAGGAGTCCACCGTGTCTTCACACGATGAGCAGTTAGCAAAGGAGAAAGGAGCTGACATTTACTTAGCACTTATTATGCACCAGGCACTCCTGACAGCACACAGGACACAGCTCACTTAGAGCCGGGCGACGAGAAACCCTTTTCTATTTGTTTTGTTGAAAAATGATGCCTAATGGCCTCACTTTTATGTTTTCCATTTTCGATGATTTGCTTTCTATGCACAAAGTGTCTCCCATGACTGGAAGCATTTTTCATGCTCCACGTGTAGTCAGTCACTTTTGAATTTTGCTGGTGCTTTGCTGTTAGGTCTTTTGTTAAGTAAATGCTCGTTATGTAGCTCATGTCTGCTTCTATAGGAGATGAGCATCCCCACCCCTTGGCCCTGTGCACGTCAGTCTCTCGCACCCCTCTCCACGCTGTCTTTGTTCTGTGGCAGCCTTTCCAAACCTGCTGAAGCAAGGTGCCCACTAATGAGGCCAAGGTCATTGGCAGATATGTGAAAATCTAAAACCAAATGGGAACAAAGGGCAAAAATTTTTTTCCAATTCTCCCATACATGTTAAAGTGTTTGATTTATCAAACTGGAAAAAGAAAAAACTAAATAGATCGTGGGTTCTCTTTAAAAAACGCGATAGACAAAATATTTAAGGCAAGAAGCTTGTCCATTGATGCCCAGCCTTTTCTACTTCCCAGATGATCTCTAGAGAAATAACAGGCACATCATTTATTTGAAACTAAATCATTAGGCCTTTATATGTCTGGTGTCTTCATTTCTAACAGTACAGAACAAATTTTCAAGCTCAAGACTCATTTCGACCTTCTGGAGACACCATATTGTAACTGGTGAAAAACAGGAAGGATGAGGTTCTCTGTGCTTGCAGAGCTTCGTGAGTAGAGGTGAGTGGAAGATTCCTGGACCCTGGGTCCCTCCTCCTATGTCTATGAGCAGGACAGAGTGTTAGTGGCTTCCAGATAGTCTTGAGAAAATGAAAAACAAGTAACTCACTGCCTGACCTGCTCCAAAGTTTCCTGATAAGAAGACACAGGGCAAGACCTGGAGCTGGAGGTTGACCTGGCTCCTTCTGGGTCTAAGAGTTTATTTTAAAAAATGCAAAATGAAGTCGTCTCTTTGTTGAAAGGTAAGAGTTTAAATATGCCTACACTTATAGTATAAATTGTACTTCAGTTGTATTCACATATATTTGTAATCTACATGGTTTATAGCTAGATATCTCCCAAGAGCCTCATGTGCTCAGAGGTGGAACTTTGGGAAGATGACCTGGTTTACGAGGGCTTATGGCTAACTTTCTGTTAGGAGATGGGTCAGGGTATGTGTGGCTTGGAAGGGTTTATCTCCTCCCTTGACTGTGTTTGCTTCCTGTCCACCATGCGCCCTCTGCCTTGCTGCAAATAAGCCAACTACGGACTGAAACCTCTACAGACTTCACCAAAAGAAACTTCTTTAAACTGTGACTATTGTGTCTCAGCAACCAGAGAGTAACTAAGACCTACATAAATCAGAACTGAATTTCTGCTAATCAGATGTTTGTTATCTCTCTCAACAATTCAGATCTTTCTCCTGGGCTTCTGACCCATATTTTTCCTGGATTTTTCAGTACATTGATATGGTTATTCTGATATAGTTCTAATTCTGAACTTCCAGAACCCAGGCACTCATCTTCATTCTCAAAGTACTCTTCCTGTCCTCGTGCCAACGCCATCACCAGCTTCAGGATTCCCTGAGTCCCACTCCTCCCTTCCCTCTTTACCTCTGCTCAGTTGCCAAGTTCCCCCGATGTTGCGTCCTTGCCTATGTCTCTCCCCTCCATCCTGAGGTGCTGCCTCTGCTCTGGCCCTCCTTCTCCTGCCCCTGAGCAGCCCTGTGGACTCAAACGACCCTCAGCTTTGGTTTTAGGGCTCATGCCTGTCTTTGTCACTTTCTTTCCTGTGGAGAGACCTTAATAGGAGCTCATTTAAGGCCAATTCCACCCCCTACACCCCTTCTTTCTAGACTTCCTGTGCTCTCGTCAATTTATGTTCTTGTAAGTGAATTCTATTTATTTATTTTCAGTATTGAGGGTTGATCTTGGGCTCTTGTGCTTCCAAGGTAGGTACGGTACCACTTGAGCTAAATCCCCAGCAGTCAGGTGAATTCCTCTAAAGTGAAACTCATTCTTTCCCCTCTGCTCCAGTCCACCTCTATGGCCTAGGCTTTGGCTCCTTACTGCCTGACCTCCTTTGTTAGCACAGTATTCCTCCCTCTCTCTCTTTCACAGGACCTCTCCATGAGCACCTTCTGCCTCAAGAGCCCTCTGTCTCCTGTCACTCACCTCTGCCTGCGCTAAAGGGGAGGCACCTGCACCCCGACCCTCAGCCTCACCCTTCTCCCTTTAGAAAGGCACGCTGTCTCACTTAGGACAGACGTGATGAATTTAACCCAGTGTGTGTGAATAACAACTCGGGAAGCACATGTGTCATTTACCCAGGTTTTGGCCCTCTGCAGAGATGCTCCGCTGTGAGAATTCAGTCATGTTTATGTTAAAGAGATGCCTGCACCAAATATATAAATTTGTAGGCTAGTGCATTTGTGGGTACTGTGCAGATACAGACATGCCCCATAGATGATGGATATAGTCAAAAGTTCCATTGGACCTTTCTAAAAAAATTGTCATCTTCTACTTAGTAAATGAGTTTGAAAAATAAAAGTCACTTGAAATATTCATTTCTGAATGCTGCAGGCTGACCACTGGTATCGTCTCCCACAAGAAGCGTATTGCAGACATTAAAAAACCTCTTGTAAAAAACTCAACACAACCTCAACTGTTTCAACAATTGGAAGACGGTTAAGTAAATGATGGTGTACTCACATTATGGGCTATTAAAGAGCCATAAAGCTGATGTCTTTAGAGAAATTAAAATGATGCTTACAAATCTAGATACAAAGTTATGTATTCACTGCCGTGAGAAGGACTGAAGTACGGATGTTTCACCGAACGAAGAAATCTTATGCCCAGAGACAGTTTGGAGGGACACCCTGCCCAACAAAGTGACTTCTTACTGAAAAACAAGTTGACTCAAGTCAGTGGTCTTTGGAAATAGAATCGTGAGGGCTAGACCGAAGCAGCAAATCATTCAAGCACAGCTTGAAAGCCCAGGACCACTGAGTCACTGCTTGCCCAGAGTCTAGCCATGGAACCCTGGGTCCCAGGGAGGCTCTGTCACTGAGATCACGGGTCCCCGAGTCCTTCATTCCTGTGCACCTGGCATCCAAGTCCTGTCCCGAGGCCAGTTTGGACTGGCTTAAAGGGGCCTCACCCACCAGACCCACAAGGACAATCAGATGCTGACTCCTCACGCTTGTTGTTATTTGTAAGAAAAATGTTGACCTTTTAAAATGCGATTCAGTTAGCTCCTTTGCATCGAATGTTTTATTCAGCCCAGTCGAGCACTGTGCCTTCTGAACCACTCTGTGATCTGTTGAAGCGCTGGGGGCCTTGACGTCCGAGTTACACTTGTACACGGAACAACCAGGCATGATGGTTTTGTCAATGATCCCCCTTATACTTAATCTCTTTTTATATCCTAAAGTTAGAAGAATGAATTTGAATCAATAAACAGAGCTTTAAAAGAAATGCGTTTATAGTTTTGGTATTTCTCCCAAATGTTCATTGTATGATGTAAATGAGGGAGAAATGGTTCTTCCCGTCTTTTAAAACTGTGTTTATGCATAACATAAAATTTACCCTTTTAACCATTCTTCAGCGCACAGTTCAGCAACATGAAGCACATACGGCGTACCCATCGCTGTTCCCGCTTCCCAACTGCAACTCTGTTGCTTTTTTCCTCAGTACGAACGTGGAATCCAGAGACATCACACTGATCTACAGACAGCATCTTGTAAAGTCACTAGACTCCCCATGCTGGCCTTTAACCTGCGGTCCTCCTGTCACACTCAGCCTTCGGAGTGCTAAGACTGTGCCACATGCCGTAGTATCCAGCATGGTGGCTCATTTTTTAACACGATCATCACAGCAGAGCAACCACAGACAGGAGTTCCTCAGGGCCAGCACCAGAAAAGAGGGCAGAAGACCAGGGTCAGGACATAGCACTGCCTCATCTCTGTGCCTCAATTTCTAGGTGTCTTAGTGACACTACCAGGCCAGGTTTTGCCACCAATACCCCTCTGGGTTTAGAAAAGAAGAAGAAAAAAGCCAAGGACATAGTCCAAAGGGAAATCGCAGAAGTGATAACAAAGGCAGTGTGCACAGCTCTGCCAGGTGAATGCATCTGCTGGGGGCTGCTCGGTGGCATTTGTCACAGCTGCACTGCACAAGTGGCTCCTCCAGGCTGGCAGCTGTGGTGCAGAGACAGGCTTATTACGCTGCCCAGATGTCCCATGAAGCACTGGCAGGCGCGCCAAGTCAAAGCAAAGCGCTCAGAATAGAAACGCAGGTCTCCGCACGCTGGGAAGAAGCAGGAGACTTCCCAGAGCATGGTGACAGAGGGTTGAGAGAAGAAGGCAGCAAGCGACGGTGCCCAGGACAGTGGTGGGGAGGCACCTGGTCGAGGCACCCTAGTGGCTGAGCCCCAGGCACAGCCGCGGCAACGGAGCTGCCAGAGGTGCACAAGACCCCAGGGCTCTGGAGTGAAGCCCCATGCGGAAAGGCTGAGTCTGAAGGATCCAAGAGCTGGAGTCCTACATTGTGTTAATTAACAGAACTGTGATTTGCCAATGAACGCCCAGCAGGGATGATCATCTGCTTGATAGTGGCGCTTGGCTTTCCTGATGGAATCTCAAGTGCATGAGCCATGAAATTACTTCTAAAAAAAAGACAAAGACTGTCAAAGAGGATGAGCACTTGTGTTTGTGGACTGGAAGGACTCTTGCTGCTCTTTCTTGAAGAAAGCAGGCTAATTACGGAGACCAGAGATGGAGCAGAAATATTCAGCTGTATCATCTCTCCCAGGAAAACACAGCAGAGAACACTTATAATACACTGGGTGGTATTTTACCCACGCTATCCCATGGCACCCTCTCGACAGCACACTGCCACGGACAAGACAGTCACACAGAAAAGCTAGGTAACTTGCCCAAGGTCACACAGCAAGGTCAGCACGGACACCGTTCCACCCTGAGACAGCAACATCTATCTCGTGATTTTTTAAAACATGACCTACAGTGAGGTTAGCACAGGTTCCAAATAAAACTCAGCACATCCAAGTATCCCTGCCCGCGTCCCCAGCAGTCATCTGGAGGCACTGACCAGTGGTCTCCCAGGCTATTTGTCACCCTCACGGCAGTGACATATGGAGGCCTCTTTCAGCTCAGTCTCCACACGGTCTTAGCAACTTCTCCAACGTACAATGTCATCCCACGGCCCCGAATCCTCCCATGGCTTCCCCCTGCCTTGGGAATAAAACCCCAGCTGTCTACACACTGCCCAAGCCTTTGGCTTTGGCTCTTTCACCCTCTCCAATTCCTGCCTTCCTGCCCCCTTGCTCACTCCCTCCCCGTCATGACAGAACCCAACCAAGGACCACTTTCTCTGCAAAGCCTGCTCTGCCAGCTGAACCTCTGGCTTTTCCCTGTTTTCCACACTGCTATGGTTTGAATGTGACCCCAAGGCTCATGTGCTACAAGCTTCCTCCTCAATGCAGCAGTGTTAGGATGTGTAAGAGGAGAGACGGTCAGGTGGACTTTGCCCTAGGGAATGGATTAATGGCCTTGTTGCAGTGGTGAGTTTATGCTCCGGAGAGTGGGTTCATTACAAGAGTGTTCAGCCCTCTCTTGGTCTCTCTCACCCACATGGTGCCTCTGTCATTAGCATATTGTCCATCAGGGCTTTAGCACTGAAATCCTATGGCTCTGTGAAGGCTAGATAAACTCTCATTTCAATAGACACCATAAAATAGCAAGAGGGCTCTCACCTGATGTGGCCCTCAGCCTTGGACTTCCCAGCCTCCATTAATTATGAGCCAATACATTCTGTTCATAAAATACCACTCTGAGGTATTCTGTTTTAGCACCAAAAATGGACTAAGACACACATTTACCTCTATTACAGTTCTTTCCACATCACACTCATTGTCCCCAGAAGCTTATCCTTCCTTCCATGCATCCATCCATCCTCCTCCCCATCCATTCCAACATGGACCAAAAGCAACAGGGTCATCTGAAATCTCTACAAACATGAGCCAAAATAAACCTTTCCCTTTTTAAAACTGGTTCTCTCGGGTATCTGTTATAGTAACAATAAACTGTCTAACAATCTGCCTATCTTTCAGGCTTGACATGCATACCAAATAAGGCGATCCACGTGAATTCACTTCAACTCTGAAGCACTTTTTACATGTTAGTTACAACTGACAAAATGAGATTATCTGTGGATACTAAAGTGCATTAGTTCTGAAATTCTGCGAAGTCCAGATAAACGCCCATTTCAATACATCATAAAAAGATGTGCTTCTTATAGAGAGTGGCCGGTGGGTCATGATGCAGGTTTAGACATAAGACTGGGTCCTAACCAGATCTGCTGCTTCTGTGTGACAAGGAAGAGTAGTTAGCCTCTCTGTACTAAAGTTTCATTACCTAGCAAATGGGTCATTACCCACCAACCCAGGTGGGTGGTATATTTGAATGTATTCTAGATACTCAAAACATATTGTAAGCATTTAGTAAAGGCTGGGAGTAGTCGCTGTAAATGCACCATTGCTGTTGTTAATGATGCTGTTTTCATGCCTGAAAGGAAGAGCACAAAATAAGAAATCATCTGGTGGTAAACAATCTATAAACAATAATCTCAGTCACTGCAATCGTATTATGTGATATCTGATGCTATTTTTTCTTAATCTAGAATATAGAGTACTACTATTTCTTTTGGTTTGGTTCAGCTTTATTTAGTTTATTCAGACATAAAATAGGGCAGCCTTTCCAATCTTTAAACATCTCATGGACCATCACTGCCAAGAATTTTATCCATGGGTGGTACATAGCAGAGTGCCCAAAGGCTAAAAGCCAGGCTCAGAAACCTTTTCTGGAAGGGTCCAGATAGCTCGTACTTTAGACTTTGCAGGCCAGACAGTTTCTGTCACTCAACTCTGCCATAGCAGCACAGAAGTATTATGGACAGCTATGCTAGGTCCAAATATTACAGGCCATCAGACAGGGCTAGACCCTCAAGGGAGTCAGTGCAAGACATGAAAACATTACAAGACATTACAACAGTAGCCGGAGGCACATCTCTTGGGGGTCAGGCCTCAAGATAAAGAAGAGATGACCAGGCCTCTACATTTCCCCAAGGGATAAAATGAGATGTAATACCTGGCCCAGTAACTTCTAGATAGACATTAGTCACTCCAGTGGGTGATCAAGATTTCTGGATTCATGCCTTCCTAAAAAAGTTCTTTGCTCTATGCACACTTGCTACCTAACCTGCTTCCCCATAGGATCAACATTACCTAAGCGATTGGACTTGTGACCTTGCTGATCAGAGCTTCGTCTCACATTTTACCCACCTTGTGCTCTTGCTTTATAAGACTTCTCCTGTGAAGTGGGGTCCATGGCAACCAACTTGGGCTCTCCGCTGTTTCTCAGAAGCTACAATTTCTCCCTCTCATTAAATATCTTCTACTCTTTTTTTTTTTTTTTTTTTTTTTTTTTTTTTTTTTTTTTTTTTTTTTTTTTTTTTTTTTTGAGACAGGGTTTCGCTTTGTAGTTCAGGCTGGCCCGGAACTCACTATTGTAGCCCAGGCCAGCTTTGAACTCACAGCAATCCTCCTGCCTCTGACTCCCAAGTGCTAGGATGACAGGTGTGAGCCACCACACCTGGCATTGTGGATGAGGTACCAGGGATCAAACCCAGGACCCTGCACTTGGCAGGCAGACACTGGAAGCACTGAACTAATCCCCAGGCCAATATCCTACTGTTAACCTTTGTTGTTTCTGAGAATTCATTCTCTGATTTTGGGGAATATGAACTCAGCCTGTCTAACAGATTGGGAGCTGTTATTTCCCTTCTACCATTTTGAGGTCCTATATCAAAGGGACGATAATGTTGGTCATTTGTGTCTGTGTCTACCCACATGTTTCCCTTTACTGGCTACTGGCTTAGGAAACCAAGGAACAAGAGTTGAAAGAATTATGGCTCCTCATTCTCTGGTCTCATTTAAAACACCGGCTCTTCCTCTTCCTCTTATTCTTCTTTTACTTCTCCTTCCCTGGTTTTTTCTAATTTATTATAAAGAAACCAATTATCCACTCTATATTATCTCTAGTTCATGTATCCTGGAGGTGTGAGTTCTAGAAATACATGAATTGTAATGAAATTCCACTTCAACTTCAGACTTTGAATAACGAAATATTCGTTACAAGATTTTATCTTAAATGGCATTTGAAGGCCTAGTACTATAGAACAAAACTAGCTAATGTCAGCCTACACAAACTACTTCTCTTTTATTCTAGTTAAAATATGGTACATTTTATTCAGTAAAAATGTACGCATTCCACAAGCATTGCCATTTATCTCTTTCTAGGAGTTAATTAAATTTATGGAAACATACTCCTTTTGACTCCATATATATTACCATGATGTGCAAGAACATCAGTATCATGGTAAGTAGTGTTAACCCCCTGCTCTAAGTAGTGTGGGTTTGAATTAGTAGTGGTTTTGTTCTTAGATGTCTTTAGGCTTCACAGCTCACAACCAACCCTGGTGCATTCTGAGACGTTTAGCGGCTTGGGCAAGGGCAGGGTTCAGATGAAAGGCAAAGAAGTAGGTGATGAATGGGAAAAAGTAAGGACTCCTCACATCCTAGGACAGTGGCTTCATGGGATACAAGATGGAGAAGAAACCAGAACACAGGAGATGAAAATCAGAGTCAGGGCCCTTATTGAGAAAGGAAGGAGCAGAAATGACTCCCGCATCTTGCCAGGAAACTAAACAAATCAGATTTTAGCCATACTGCGCCTGGCTTCTGACATTCTGGTAATGTAACATTTAACATACGCCTGGCAGGGAACAGATGTGAGCTAGAAAATGACAGGGTGGGGAGAAGTGGGTAGCAATTTTATCTGCCATTTGAACCTGAACAACCCAGTTTTAGGGAAACAGATTAAAAAAAAAAAAACAATAAATAATGTAGCATATCTCCTCTGCGCCCTGTGGCAATGTGCTTCCATTTTAATGAGGATTGAAGGCAACACAGATATTTTGATGCCCTGACACATCTATTAAAATGGAAATCTGTCTCGAGAGCCTATCACAATCGCTTCTCAACACTGGGAAGCCATCTTCACTCTGAAGGGACCGGGAAGTTTCCAATTCAGTGCGAGAAGGAGCCCCAGGGTCACAGCCGAGGCTCCAGCTGCCTCCTCCCAGGGGGACCTTCTCCACTCTGAAAGGTACGGACTTCCCTGGACGTGGCAGGAGGGCAGACGCACAAACTGGAAAGAAACTTGGCTTCTCAGAAGACCCAACTTAGCTTACAGAAGGGAGGGACTGCAAAGGTAAAAACAGACTAATCTTCAACTTATGTAAAAGCACTTCTAATATAAGTTAGATCAGTTGATTCTCATAGATGAAAAGTAGCTTCTCATATCCTACAGCTGGGAAGCCAGCCCCAGGTAAGGTCTAAGTCAAGGTCAAGATGAGATGTACAGACAGATCACAGTTTTGTCTCTAGACTTTCAGAAAGCAGAGTTGCAGGTCTCCTCCTCTGGCAAAGTCCTGGTACCTGTGAATGTGACTTTATCTGGAGAAACTCTGTGAAGATAGAATTAAGTGGTAATTTAAGTAAGTTGAGGACCTCATGAAAACCAGGCTGGATTTAACGTGGGCTCTAATATCCGATTACTCAGCCCAGATAGAGCTAGACAGACTAGAGGGATTTAGTCACAAACTGAGGAATGCTGAGCAAAGAGCCTCCTCCACAGCCTTTGGAGGGAGTGCGACTTTGAAGAGACTTGAACTTGGACTTCTGGCCTCCAGAACCATGGGAAATTAACCCACAGGGCCCACCTTGTGGTAAATTATCACAACCAGCCTAGGAATCTTAACACAATGGGGAGAAATATTTTATCCTGCTCCCCTCCCAGGTCGCCACTAGTTCCAGTGGCATATTGGACATGAACACCTTTTATAAACTGCAAGGGACAAAGATGTGCAGGGATCACTTCCGTCCCTACAGAGAAACTCCCATCTGCAGTTATTGCCCCCAGTTGCTTCCTTCTTCCAGGATTAGGAGCTGTCAGAGTGAGGGATTTTCTGTAGTAAAAGACGAGCTAATAAACACTCAAGATGGACCATGCTCCAGGCACACAGCTAAGCAGTTGATGTAGAGTAGATTATCTCACTTAGTACTTTCACAACTCTGGGCGACAGGATCCATTCTTACTCTCATTTCTAGAAATGAGAGAACAGAAATTGAGCACCATGCCCAGCATCATGCTAAGCAAGCGACAGAGGCGAGATTCCAATCAGGACAGTCTGCGTGCTTCTCATCACAGGAGGGCGAGCTGTCAGGGGCTCTCATCCTGCAGGGCTGCGCACTACCAAATGGGCAGTTGAAAGCTCTGACACTACGTTCTGCTATGAGCAGCTATGCTGTGATCGGTGCTGGAAAACATACTTGACAAAGGATCCAATCGGGTAACAGCTGCCCTAACATGTCCCTTCACAGCAAAGACTGATGCTCAGTGAGGGTCAGTAGATTTCTAGGGTCACATAGCAGGACCCGGTAGATCCCTTGATTCTTACTCCTTAAATCACTGGATGGATCACATGGGGACCTATGAACCTTTGCTCTGTCCACCTCTGCAGGGCCTCACCAGGAAGGCCAGGGGCCGAACAGCTTTGCCTTGGTGTCCTGCTGTGACTCTCACCACCACACAGGTTTCTATCCAGGGTCTCTGTGACCCCAAAGTCAATCTTTCAAAGAGCTGCAAGCCTCGGGCAAATGAAATTCATAGCAGCCACAGAAACAAGGACCATGCTCCCATTTCCCACTTGGGACCGGCCTCCACATGATTACGAAAAACACAGCAGGTGAACAGACTCCTGCCAGGGTGGTGGGCTCTTCCTTACAGGGCTTCAAGGACAACGAGGCCTCCTTCCCTGTCTCACCCCCTCTCCTTTGCTCCAAAGTCAGAGCCTTCCGCACACTCGAGGCTGCTGTCAATACTCGGGCTCACCTTGGCACAGCTAAGTGCCTATAATAACAGGCTGGTTGGAGCTCGGGTAATTACAGACCCAACTAGCCAGGGTTGTGACATTTGTCTCCTGTAGTGTGTCAGTCTAGCTCACTCTGTACCTGTCCACCTGTCTCCAGGGAACTGCTCAGATGACTTTCCCCAGCCTTTCATCTCTCCTCTCCCTCCTTTCTCCTTTTGTCTTTGTGTGGACCTCTGACATGCTTGACCCTGGGTGGCTGGAGACATGGCACACTGAGGTACAGCCACTGCACCCCAAAGAGCAAAGTATTTGATCACTGCCAGGACGCAGCTCCCAACACGCTGGGTGAAAAGTCAGTGGCGTGACAGGCACAAGAGGAAAGGAGAAAAGGGTCAGGAAAGAAATCTAACTCCCTTCTCTGCAGACTGCACCAAGGGCCCCCACCTCTGCAGGCAGATAGGCAGACAGGCAGACAGCCGTACTCCCAACGAGGGGAAAACGAGGTCAGCTCAACCCATGGTGCTAAGGAGCTTCCTCCAGAAGCCTTTCTGCTCTTTCATGCTGGAATGGATTCTTCTCCCTCAACTCTGAATAATGTCTATTGTCTGTGAGCCCCTCTTCTTAGCCCTTCTTTGGGGTACCATGATCAGCCCTTGAGGCCAGGACTATGCCTCTCCCTTCCTTTTGACCTGTGGAATATTTTACATACTGGTACTTCCAATAAATGTTTGATGTAAGTTTATTGACTGATTGCAGCACTGGGGACTGAACCCAGGCCTTCCCACTGAGTTACTGAGTTCAGCTGAGTTGAATACATTTTGCAGCATACTCATTCTTCGTTATGAGAATCACAATTAGAACATTTTGAAATTACACTCTGCTGCTAGATACAATCAGGTTAGGAGGGACCCAGTCTGCAGCAACCCTGGAGGATCAATTACCCATTGGAGACGTGGATCTTTCATGGCCCTGGCTCTCACTTTGGTTCCTCGTAACAATATGGACTCCTGGGAGGAGGAGGAAGAGGTTCTCCATCCTTAGGAGGAGGTTTGAGAATAAGGAAGAAAACTGAAAATATGGATTGCTGAGATGACTGATTTTCAGCTCAGACGCCAAAGAGGAAGAGCCAGAGGTCATGACTGCCCCATACCACATTCTTGCACGTTCCTGTTGCTTGTGTGCTCAGGTGACTTCTCTTGTGTGCACAGGTGACTTCTCATTCTCCAAATACTGCCATGTTCTACCACTCACACTCCAGCCCAGATCAAAGCCTATTTCGTCCCAATCTGATCACCCAGACCCTTCAGGAAGAATGGGCTGCAGGTGTCTTATTACAATGCTTATTGTTCTACAAAGGAATTTCGACACCTTTTTCCAAAATTGCATGAAAAACTTAACTCCAACATGAGACTGCTGTCTGCCTTAAACCAGAATATGGATCAAAGACACTATTTCGGGGAGGGGTTCAACTAGAAGGGTGACATGAGAGGTTCTAGGAAGTATGAAACAGCCTTGGAAAAGGGAGAGCAAAATGGATCCAAACTAAGGGGACACATTCATCTCCAGGGCTCAAGGTGAAACAGTGGGAGAATAAACCCAGGACCAGACCTGATGGGCTCAGTGCAGGGTGGACGGCAGAGAGGACAGGGAGAGGGCAGCGACATTACCCTGTACTTCTGAGCTTCAGTAGTAGTTAATTTGGACTTGCCTTTCTTATTATCTGGTGAATAGATTTAGAAAGATGAAAAAAAACAATCATCAAACTCTACCAGGCTTAGTCTGAAATGTTACAACTGCCAGAATAGCACGGTGAACAACCTCTAGGAGACAGTGGTGGTGGGTGAACGGCACCTACGGAGCTCGTAAGGCCACAGTGTAATCATTCGCATCCTCGCCGTTAACTGCACTTGACCACAGTGCCTTGAGGTCAGACACCAGCCCGGATTCATCTTTACACAAAGCTGGTACCCTATGGAGTTTGCTGTAGAAGAGACTAATGGTTTTTAAAGTTTCCAAATATTTATTTTTGTTGTTCCCTACATTTTCTTTTCAAATGGAAAATACTGGTGCAATTATTTTTAAATAAAACAAGGAAGGAGCAATGCAAATCCCAAGACCCCTTTAAAAAGGGAGTTAAAGCAGAAAGCCCCAGGACCCAGTGGAAGGAAGAAAAGGATTCACAGAGGTGTAGACATGACCTTGAAGACTTAGCAGCCTGGAAGGAATCCGATTCTTAGTTTAGTACAAGCAAAGACAGCTAACAAAACACCTACTCCAAACCATCCTCCAAGAAATGGGAGAGACATACATCTAGAAAATAGAGTGGGGGCAGTTAGCCAGCAGAGGTCCAAGGATGCCTAACAAAGTTAAGTAAGGACAAGTCACCTTTCTAGGCATTTACTATTATAGGAACATTCCATTCCCCCAAACTCCTCATGAACTGGCAAACACCTCACTTGGGCTCCAGGGTGTGGAAAGAGCACAGGATTAGGTCAAAGGCCTGAACTCTTGTGAGGATTCTGCTCAGACTACAGATCAGCTCTTACAGTCAAATGTGACTCCATCACACCCCATGTGTCCCACTGCTATCCTGTACTTGCTTATTCTGGTCAGCTGTAAATAGGCACAATACAGGCCAGGGCCCACCAGATGGCCGCAGCCAAACCCCCGCATCAGGAGAAAACTCTTCCACTGGCCTGCACTGGCTTGGGGTACAGGTGAAGTCAGGCACCTAAAGATGAGAAAGCAGGACAGAAGCTGGGACGCAGGAGAGAAATCCACTAGAGTTTGCATCGATGTGAAACCTCTCCAAAATGAAAGAGAGCAGCAAAGGCGGCAAGCAGGTGCCGAAGCTCCACTGTACGCATATTCAAAGCGCATTGCTTGCGGCTGATGTTTGCTAATTTGGGACGACTGGGAGACTATGCGCCTCCTACTGATGAGGATGCCCTTTGCACCACGTTCTTCATCACCTCTTCCTTGGAAATGTACAAGGAGCTTCAACAAATCCTGACAAAGAGAGGGGTCACTGTCCCCCTCAGTCACCTGTGGGCTTTGTAGTCTCGCAGAAGCCAGCTCACCTTTCTGAGTCTCCAGCCTCATGTTAGTGCAGGTTGGACCACAACCCCTTTGCCCTGCAGCCCGCACTGGAAGATGCCATCAGAGGCCATCAGAACACAGCTCAGTGGAGCCTTCTGCAGCACCCCTGCTGCTTCCGGAAGGCACGGATTCTCCATCACACCAGCCCAGCAAATCTGATTTTCTGCTCCCTGCTCAACAGTCTCATTTGCCTCCCACATGCTCTTGCAAATGGCCCAGTGAAAAGACCACACGTGTCACAGGCTCCAAGCCTTGGCAATGAGAGAGAAACCCCTCTGCTGTATGGAACAGACACAGAGTGCATCCGAGCAGGGGGTGCCTCGCGGGGGGCATTTCCCAGGGTCCATGCAGAGGGTCTGGACTCCAGGTGCCACCACGCTGCCCTGCACAATGAGGGATCCCTTCATCCCTGGTGCACTTGGATGGCAAAGGTTTTCAGCAGCTCCAGGCTTGAGGAGGGCTCTTTCTTTTCACAAGGGGCATTCAGAACTTAAATTTGTGCCTCTGGCTAGACTCTAAGCATTGTACCAACTGTTGACTGTGTAAGTCAAGCAAAGTTTTCAAATATCCTAAAGATGGCCTTTGATGCCACCCTCAGCCCTGGTGATCTTCCTGGGTGCTAGTGTGTTAGAGTCCCGCAGCAGTCCATCACCGTCTCGGTGGCCACTCACCTGTGCTGCTCCAAAAATCAACTGACTCCTGAAATGGCCATGACTCGGATCCAGTACAGCCAAGTTCGGCTCTTTCCCATCTGCCCGACGCCATCTTCCAGAAGCGAATCTTACAGCCCCAGTCTTCTTCTGAAGCCCCGCTCGCCCAGGGCTGCAGAAGCCAGTCACTCCCAGGGTTACTGGGAGGCCAGGTGGGCCGGGCACCCCTCTGGCTCCAATGGGGCAGAATACACGCACTGCCAGCATTGCATATTAGAAACTGGAGTATAAGTTCCCGTGGAAGTATTTATAATGGTGATTCCATCTGATCTTATTCCATATAGAGGAATAAGAAGGCTTCCGGTGAACAAGCCAGAGACTGGAACTAAATACTTGTTCATAGCCACATAGGCAGCACACGAGAGCTGGAACAGCCGCAACTCCCAGCTCCAGCTCTGTGACAGAAAGCGAAGAGGGCTTTTACTTGCTGTGGGGAGCCTGCCATCTATTTATAGCATGGTTCCTGCCAGAGTGTGTTCTGAGTTCCAGATCTTCACACCGGGGAGAAAATCTGGAACCTGCTCACTCTAAGTCAGAGAGCAGTGGCTCTGTAAAAGGTCTGTTGGTCTGAGCACTTCCTGGAGCAGGGTCAGACTATGACTAGCAGTGACACTGCTCCTGGAAGTTCTGCCAACAGAGGGACTCTGATTTAAAGGGAGCCAAGAATTACTGAGGAGCAGAATCTTTTTTCATGACTGCAGGCTAAGCTTAGGTGGTCTTTTTCTCACCATACTACTGTTAAGGAAAAAAGCTGAAAAGGACAGTTAAATGCTATGATTTTGAAGAGAAACTTCCGTGAGCGCACCACCCATTGAAGCTCATCTTCTACGCGACTCGCCTTCAATGAAGGTTGCTTCCCAGGGTGATGATGGCGACACTATTCCCATCGTTCCTTCCCCCTTGCCAACAAGTTCATGGGCCATAAAAGTCAGTTCAACTCGCTGACAATTTGTCTTCTTGGCTCTGTTTGTGTGATTACTGAATAGCAGTAATCACAAGCGATCGGAATCTCAGAGTTCGTGTTCCCGGATGAAAGTGAAGGAGCCAATTTAACAATACCTGAGTTGCGGTAACTACAGGTGAGGCTCTTCCCCACCTCTGTCATCCTGTCTCCTCTCATTTGGACTCCAACAGTGACCTGCTTTATGATCTTCCTCCTGGCATCACCTGGACTTCCACTAGACTGCCAGGTGGTCACCATGCTGACTCTGTGTCCCAAGTACTTTGTTCCCTGAATCTTGTACCGTTTTTCTTTAAACTCCTCTCTGTAGCGGCCTCTTCCCTGGGAACGGACGGGGCCATTACAGAGAGGAGAAGAAAGGCAGCGAGCACCTTAGTGTTGACTGAACTCAGCGTTGTCACTCCGTGTTTCTGAAGCTGTTTTCCCTCGCTTGAGAGGCCTGAACACTGGTTGATCGTGAAGGTCACCGGGCTCTCCAGGCCTTGGAGGCTCTGAGACAACAGGCTCAGGGACTCGCTGGGGGACAGCAGACAAATGGGGAGGGACATTTTCGTGAAACAGGCAGAGAAGGGCAGGCAGGAACGGGTTCCAAGGCAGAAAAGTGCTGGCTGTTGACATCTTCTTCCCTTGGGAAGAAGTTGCTTTCTCCTCTTCATTTGGGTCTCGGACAGCAAAAGCCCAGGAGAGGAGACACTCGAGACAGGCACAGCTGAAGATGACTGCGGATGGGCGTACTTGCTTGACAATGGGGCTCTTTTCCTGGACTGTTTATACCCTACCTTTAGGGGGTGGTGCCAGGAGCAGAAGGAGCCTCAAGCTTTTCACATTATCTTGCCTACGGGACAGGGCAGCCACACACCTGGGAAGGTCCCCATGTCTCCACAACAATTAGGAGGGTGAAGACGACTCTATTACCAGTAATAGTGTGTTGTAAATATCCCATCTCCACCTGTTAATTAGTGCCACTCCCTCCTCCTGCCTCTTGAATGCGAAGCAGCACTGGGACTGTGGCATTTTGCGGGTGACGCTGTTTATTATACATGGTATTTCAGTGGTTTGTGTGGGAGAGAGAATTAATTATAGCTCTCTGGCTCCAACCCATTCCCAACCCCCAGCCCGTCTTCCCTCCCTGTCCCTGATATAGAAAGCCATATGGGCATAAATAGGCAGAGTAAACAGAGCACAGATTTGCTGAGGGGAAGCAGGGCATCCTGGGGTAGCACTGAGCTAGCAATGTGGGCTTGGGTCTGGGCATGACCAAGACCTGGAAGACAAACTTCGGGGAGACACCGAGGGCCACTGTGCCTCCACATGAGCTTTCATGTCCTAAGAAAGGGCTAACACACGTGTTAGGACACAGGAAACTGCAATGCCATCAAGACGTGCAGTTTACTTCTCCACAAAGTTCATGCTCCTGTGGGTCCCTTCCGGCATGTGTCTGAGGACGAGTATCTAGGTATAAGGAAAGAATCACTCAGGAGGTTGAGATAGGAGGATCACAAGTTCAAGGCCAACCTGAGCAACTTAATAAGACTCATTTCAAAATGAAAATGAAAAAGAGCTGAGGGGGTACAGCTCAGTGGTAAACTGTCCGAGTATACACCCCGCCCACCCACCCACACAATCACAATGATTAGGTTCAAATAAAACAAAGACAGTGGTGGGAGCTGCTAAGGTCGGGACACAGCACTGGGACACGGAGGGAGGGGCTCTCCAGGAGCAGCAGGAGCCTGGAGATCAACGAAGAACTTCAAGAGAGCAGTAGGTCAAAGGTAGCACATACAGGAAGCATATATTGAAAGCTCGAGACAACCATTTTAACAGGGGCCAGATAGTAGAAGAAATTTAGAGAGGCAATGGAGGATTTGGGTGAGGTGCCACCGGGAGAAAATATTTGCATATTTATGTCATTCTTCTCATCTGTATCTTAGTAGAATTTGAGAATATGCAAACTAACCAAATCATCGATGTAAAATGGAAAAGGACAGAACTTACTGAAAATATCATCTGTCTACATTAGCACTGCTGTGGGTGGAAAAATAACATCTACGTCAGGGGCTTTATCCATGGACAGAAGTGTCACACAGCCAATGACTACACAGGGGCTGAGATGGGACTTGTGTTACCATACATAGCACAAGGCGAGAAATGTTATCTTTTGGACAACCCTTGAAGTTAAATATTATTACCTCAATTCCTTTGATCAGGAAACTGGAGCTCAGAAAAAGACATTTCTTATCCAAGCTCAGGTGGCCAGTAAGCAGTAGGGCTGGACTTCAAAGACATATTCAAGGGTCACAGGGCTGGAGGTAGGGAGGACATGTCAGAGCCAAGCTCTTCTAACCCCAGGCCTACATCCTCAACATCAAGCCAAAACTCCACGTCCATCCTGGAAGCTCTGAAAGAAACACTCCAAGCCCAGCAGTCAGTGAGGTGTGGCCTGAGCTTCCAGAACCTGGGACCTTTCTCACTCTATCCAGGGTCTCCCATGAGGCACAGGGTACTGCCAGAGGCAAAACGCCTGTGCAAACATCACAACGTCAATCTCTAAGCAAAGTCTCCCAGAAATAAAATCTCAAGTCAAAAGAGGGCGAGTGACACAGCGTGCACATGATTTAGTGAGACCAGTAAATGTGTTTACCTTCAAAGTATCTAGTCTTCTCAAAGAGCTCATAAATTAAAGCAATAGAGGTAAATGCTATTACCAGTAACAGTACGTTATAAATATCTCATCTTCACCTGATCAGAATTAAGCTGTCCTTTCTGCCTAAAGAAAAGGATAATTCTAGGCTACTACATTCTTGCTTAATTAAGGTGAGAAGCATGCCTTTCCATGAATCTCCCCAAATGGAGGGTCTTAAACCTGAAATGCGTTTGTCAGGTTGACCTACCCAACACTCTCCACGTAGCTCCCAAAGAGAAAATGCGTGTGTAGTCTGTGATGACCGCAGAACCAAAGTGAAGGTTTCCATGGAAACACAAGAGCATCTTTTCGGGAGGTTTCTGACCTTTTTGTCCCCAGGCACCTTCCACTCTGGGATCCCAGTGGACCGTTTCTGTCAACAGCACCACAAAGCAGAGTGTTCACTAATCTCTGATCTCACAAGTCTCGGGTTACGGAACTCTTCCCCATCTCCCAAATGCACAGTCACAGCCCACGCACCCTCTGAGATGCTCCAGCCTTTCTCTTCTCTGGGAAGTCCTCTGAATCCTCTCTTCCTTCCTTCTCATCTCGTCCCTTCTTTGAACATCTGCTACCGTGTGCCCTCTTGGTTGAAAACATCGATTCCGTAATTATTACGCTTTTATTAGTTCTCCCTCTTCTAGATCCAACTGTTTGTATTTCCCTTGACTCACTCTCGGTGCTGAGTAAATCGTTGTCACAAAGTAAATATACTGCTGACTCAGTGACAGAGTAAGGATTTCGGAATGCCCTCATCCAGCACCGTCGCCTGGCACCCTTCCCCAGGAACACTTCCTTTTTACCAAGAAGGGGAGGAGAACCCCGTGAGAGAAAAGGAGTTACCGCTCACTGTGAATCCCCACATCTCACGGGCCACAAAAGCTCAGGCTGAAAGAGCTGTAACTGATGTGTTATTCACCTCCAATCTCAAGACTTGGAGATGAGCACCGCAGAACTTCGGGTCGCTGGTAGTGAGTCACTGTCAGTCTCATTTTCAGACACAATGAAAGTTTGGCAAAAGTCCACACCAGATGAAACCACA